>CAAKHC010019189.1:3367-17507 GCA_901007825.1 Macroramphosus scolopax | reverse complement strand
GTGTGTGTGTGAGCACGAAGAGTTAAAGATGAAAGAGTTTATTTGTAAAGATATGAGAAATAAAAAATATTTAATGTTCATATTTTGTTTGTTTCAAGAATGACGTCATCAAACTGAGTGTCCGTTACCATGACAACAGTTTGATTTACAAAGGACACCACAGAAGAAGAAGCTCACCCATGTTTCAGCTGTCTGTACTTCCTGCTCACGTAGATGGTCAGACGTTTCCCGTTGAACTTTGGGGGAGTTGTTTTGTAATCGTCTGCCATTTTTTCGGCGTCCTTGGCGTTCTCCATCTCGATGAAACACTGAGGTCATAAACATTAGTTTTATCTCCGAATCATCAGACATTAGTTACGTATGGTGATGTATCGTTGAGTTCTGGCGCCGTACCTCTCTCTTGATCCTGTTGAGGAAATACTTCCTGACTCTCCCGAATGGCTCGGCGAGGCTCAGGATGGCGTTGTCAGAGTACTTGCTGTTGGGGATCTGGCCCACGTACACCACCTTACTGGAGCCGCACTGGGAAAGAAGAAGAAAGCATTTCGTCACAATAATTAACACGTCAGAGGTGAAGCTGAAAGTGAAGCAGCAGCGAGGTGATGTTACCTGGATGGTGGGGTACGTCATGGAGTGGCTGACCCTCACCGGCCGGCCGCACACCGACGCCGTCACGTTACTGTTATAAAACTTTGCCATCGCCAGAGCTGCTTCTTCTGTTGCAAACTGAAGGTATGCCTGACGAGAAGAACAAGGAGAGATCAGAAACGCTTGAAGACTTTACCGTTACATCCGGGTTAATGTCGGACGCCACCGCAGTGACGGGGGCGGGTGTACCTCAGGGCGCAAGTCCAGCACCAGGTGTTTCACCACTTTACCGAACGGTTTGGCGAGAGCCAGCAGCTCGCTGAGGAAATTGTAGCCTCGTCTGAAGCCCATGATGTTGACAACTCTCATTCCCTGACAGATGAGACGACAGACACGTGATCAGAATTCACATTTTCGTCGTTTCTTCTCACCTGCATGAGGCGGAGCCGCATGAGGCGGAGCCGCAGGAGGCGGAGCCGCAGGAGGCGGAGCCGCATGAGGCGGAGCCGCATGAGGCGGAGCCGCTGCTTCGACTCGCTTGATACAAAGGCAGAAGGTCTTCAGCTTGCTGGTTGCTTGTTAAAACCAAAACAATCTCAAATAAACTTCACAGTCACAGATCATAAAGTGTTGGTACGCACCCCGTTCCTTGTGTCGTCTGCGTAAACAAACAGAGGAAACGATGTAAGTTCACTTCATGAGACCAATTTCAGAATTACACAAACGATGCTGAAACATTGAAGGTACCGATGGCGCCTGACTCGTCGTGCGCTTCATCCTCGTCCTCCGCGAGTTCGTCCAGCGTGACAAAGTCCTCCATGTTCTCCAGGAAGCTGTGATCCTCCTGAAGCGAAACATGACGGACATCTTTTCAACACCTAAATCTTCACACCTTTATTTTACTGACAGAAGAAAACGTTGACTCTGTAAAAAGCTCCAAAACAGACGATAAAGGACCCAAAGTCCAGAATGAACTTTAGAGCAGTGAGGAAATACTTCCTGACTCTCCCGAATGGCTCGGGAGGGAGCCACAGTTTGGACCTCGCGTTGCCAAGGAAACTAACGAATCAGATGCCGATGCTTCAAATATTTGATGCTGTTCTGAAGGTTTTTCCAGAGCGCACACAGATGAACACACGGTGTGATGTTCAGTGTCTTCTAATGGAACTTGAATGTTCCGGTCGGCGGCCTGTACCCCGTCAGAGAGATCTCCCTCCATCAGCTCCAGACTCTCTGGTTCTGCACTGTCATCCTCTTTGTTCTCCTGTTCTTCAGTCCAGGTTTCTGTAGGCTCTCCCTGTTCAGCGGACTCCGCCCCCTGCTTGGCCTCAGCCCCGCCCACATCTGCCTGGCCGGTGACATCACCATCATCAGGAACCTGCGTTAATGACGCATGTTAAGAAGTCGTGTGCAGTTTCTTTCTCCATGTTGTTCTGATTGAGTTTCCTCACCTTCTCCTCATCACAAACCTCCGTCCCCTCTGGCTCCGCCCCCTCTCCATCAGCTTTGTGCTTTTCGTCCTCCTCCATCGCGCCGGACACCTCCTCCTCCCCCTCCTCCCCAACAGACAAACCCTCCTCCTCCGCAGGAACTGATGTGTTCTCTTCCTCTCGTGTCCTGGCACCGGACAAGGATTTAGACGAGGTAGTTCGGGTAACAGAAGAGGAGGACGGGGCGTTTGCTCCGCTCCTCCGGCTGCCACCGGAAGCAGAACCTCCTTGTCTGCGGTTCACACTTAGACACAGAACATAGATATTAGACCAGCAGCAGGTTCTGACCCGATACAAACCAAATAATCCATCACAACAAAATCAATTAGGGTCATTTTCGTATTTGACGAAATGACGGTTGATTGCTCGTTAGATTTCAAACTGATTTCATATCAAGCCAAACTAAACCAGCTCAGACCGGACAAAACCAGAAGAAACCGGACCAGACAAGACCGGAGAGACCAGACTGGACCGGAGAGACCAGACTGGACCGGAGGGGACCAGACTGGACCGGAGGGGACCAGACTGGACCGGAGGAGACCAGACTGGACCGGAGCCGAACACGACTTCACGCGTTTGTTTGTTTGTTCACGACTTTCATGGGAAATGAACTTTCATGTTGTTTTCTTTCAGTGATATTTTAGATCTGTGTCTGCACATAGAACGCAGTTGAATTTATTCAAGGTAAAGTTTGTCATGCGAGTGGCGATGAGTTGTTGTTGTCATGGTAACCACATGTCTGCAGCGAGCTTCAGTACTTACTTGAGGGTTTTGTACTTGGTGCAGATGTTGAGGCGGATCGATCTTCCTCTGATGGTGAGAGGGTTCATGGTGTAATACTTCACCAGCATCTCTGCGTCCTCAGGAGTTCCCAGCTGGACAAACGCCTGACAGACAGACAGATGGAGTCAGCAGCACGCCATCATCAATCACTGTACAGTATAAACACTAATACAACAGGACCGACTGTCATTAGTGTTACTTTACGGCAATGCGACGGCCTGATGTCACGTTTGGTTCACCTGGTCGGTTAAGAAGAGGTGTTTCTCTACGGTGCCGAAGCGCCCAGCAATGGTCAGCAGCTCCTTCTTCTTCTCTTCCTCTCTGGGAAGGTTGGAGAAGAACACCACCTGGCTGCCGCGACCTTTCACGTCCCTGACAGGTCTGTCCGTCATCCTGTCCGTCATCCTGTCCGTCATCCTGTCCGTCATCCTGTCCGTCATCCTGTCCGTCATCCTGTCCGTCATCCTGTCCGTCATCCTGTCCGTCATCCTGTCCGTCATCCTGTCCGTCATCCTGTCTGACACCCGCGCTTCCTTCTGGAAGTCAAACACAGAGAACAGAGTCAGAGTTTGCGGGACGACCTGCGAGCCTGTTAGGTTTCTTCAACCAATCAGCCGTCGGTACCTCGATGACCAGCAGCCTCTGCGACAGGTAGAAGGTGATCGGCTTCCCGTAGAGAGACGCCGGGTGTTGCTGGTAGTAGTTGACCATGTCTAGCGCCTCCTCGTGGTTGTCCATCTCCAAGAAGGCCTGGCAGAGACAAAGACGCCCATCAACACAGATCACTTCAACTTCAATAAACCGAGCATGTAAACGTGAAGTCGACCTGCGTCATCATCCTCAGTGTTTGTTACGTGGCCGGGCGACACGGCAGTCCCATCCTTGTTTCAGGATTGTTGTTACATAACTGTGTTCTACGGGGTTTTTAACTCTGTACATTTTGAATCTATGTGTGACTGAAGCTGACTGGACGTTGAGACAATCACCATCCTCTCTGTTTCCCTCTTCATCCCCTCAAAGTTGATGACAGACGGAGAAGCCGAGCCGTCTCTACTTCAAACAGCCACAAACTGCGGAAAGGAGATGATACGTTTTCAGACGACCCGTGCTGACATACCTTGTTCTTGAGGACCAGGTGCTCCTTCAAGCCGCCGAAAGCCTCGGCGAAGGCGAAAAGAGTCTTATTGCTGAGAGGCTTCCGGTCGTACTTCACCACAACCACTCTGCTTCGGAGCTGCAGACACAAACAGGTTTCCAAACGTCAGAGGAGCGAAATACTGACAGATATAAGATGGTTTATGAGTGTGTTCAAACAGCAACCAGCACAGCTGCTGATCATCATAGTCCTCCTCTTCATCATAATCCTCCTCTTCATCACCATCTTCAACATCAACATCATCATCATCCTCCTCCTCCTCATCATCCTCACCATCTTCATCCTCCTCCTTCTCATCATCAAGTTTCAAGTTTCAAAAACTTTGTCATTCACATCCGACACACAGTGAACGTATGAACGAAATTTCGTTGCATCTTTTCTACAAACGGCATTTTTATTTAAATAAGAAATATAAATATAAAAAAGTATAAAACAGTAAACGACTGCACACATATTGCACTAATATTTACTGTAGGATAAATTATTGGGCTTAGATCTATATACAGTTATTGCACATCCATCATCCATGTTCATGCATACAGTACACCACCCACCTCCATCATCCATGTTCATGCATACAGTACACCACCCACCTCCATCATCCATGTTCATGCATACAGTACACCACCCACCTCCATCATCCATGTTCATGCATACAGTACACCACCCACCTCCATCATCCATGTTCATGCATACAGTACACCACCCACCTCCATACATACCTCTACCCACCTAACTACAGACATATGTATCCACACACCTACAGACATACAGACTCTACCAGTCATACATGTACATGTACATTCAGATTGTGGATTGGATTGTCGTGGGGTCTGAGTTCAGGAGTCTGATGGAATGAGGGATGAAACTGTTCTTGAACCTGGTTGTCCTGGTTCTCTGGCTTCACCAAGGCTGCTGTGTTCTGGGTCCAGGAGAGGTGGTTAGTGATCTGTACTCCCAGGAACCTGGTGCTCTCCACCACCTCTACTGCGGTGTTGGTAATGGCCAGTTGAGTGTGCTGGGTCTGCCTCTTCCTGAAGTCAACAATGATCTCCTTGGTCTTGCTGACATTCAGGATGAGGTTGTTGGTCCTGCACCAGTCCCCGAGCCATTTCACTTCCTCTCTGTAGGCCAGATCATCATTGTTTCTGATCAGGCCCACGACCGTAGTATCGTCTGCATACTTGATGAGGTGGTTGGTCGTGGACCTGGCGCTGCAGTCGGGGGTCATCAGGGTGAAGCCCTGGGGAGAGCCCGTGCTCAGACTGATGACGGAGGAGGTGTTCTGTCCCACATGGACCTGCTGTGGCCTGTTGGAGAGGAAGTCCAGTCCAGCTGTCTTTGTCACCGTTGAGGTGTTTTGTGCCTCAAACCTTCCAAAATGTTCATTGAGATCATTTAGGAAGGCTGTGTCATCCCTGCAGGGTGGTTTGGTGTTCTTGTACCCAGTGATGGTCTGAATACCTTGCCACATATTCCTGGTGTCCGTGGGATCATGGAAAAGCCCCTGGACCTTCTGGCTGTAGGCACGCTTTGCTGTCCTTAACACCCGGTTGAGGTTTGCTCTCGCTGTTCTCAAAGCCTCCTCATCTCCGGATTTAAAAGCAGACTTTCGTTCCCTCAGCGCTGCCCGAGCTTCTCCAGTCATCCACGGTTTGGAATTGGCCCGTGTTCGGATGACTCTGGCAGTGGTGACGTCCTCAATACATTTCTGTATATATCCTGACACAGACATGGCATACTGGTCCACATTGCAGACCTGATCAGCTGTAGCTGCTACTCTGAACATGTCCCAGTCAGTGTACATGAAACAGTCCTGCAGGGCATCCATGGCTCCCTCAGGCCTGTTTCACAGAGGGGTTCCTCTGATCAGCAGGGGCTTGTATGCAGGGATTAGCATAACAGAATCACCCTCAGTATCTTCATCATCATCATCACCACCACTAGCATCATCCTCCTCCTCCTCCTCCTCATCCTCTTCATCATCACCCTCATCCTCATCATACTACAAACTACTAGAAGCAGAGTAATGTGTATCTATTTTAAATGATGTTTACTATTGATGCTCCACCTGGATTCAGTTCATCATTATTCAGACTTTACAGATTGAAACACAACTCATGATATAATAATAATTATTTATAATAATTCTTCCAGACACATGGAGAAGAATCCTACATGCTGTCCATCACCTGTACCGACTGAAACATTGTCACCATGGCAACAGACAAGCAGAACGCTCCTTGTTCTTTCCTGTTGAGTGAATTGACGGAGAAGAACACAAGCTGACCTTATTCTGTCCTGACTGGTTCTTTCCTGAAACACCAGGACCTCCTCCTCCTGAGAGAGAGAGAGAGAGAGAGAGAGAGAGAGAGAGAGAGAGAGAGAGAGAGAGAGAGAGAGAGAGAGAGAGAGAGAGAGAGAGAGAGAGAGAGAGAGAGAGAGAGAGAGAGAGAGCGAGAGAGAGAGAGAGCGAGAGAGAGAGAGGAGAGAGAGAGAGAGAGAGAGAGAGAGAGAGAGTCAGAGAGAGAGAGAGTCAGAGAGCTTCCTGACTAATAATCTGCAGGTGGAAGGTGTGGGGTGATAATCTGCAGGTGTGGGGTGATAATCTGCAGGTGGAAGGTGTGGGGTGATAATCTGCAGGTGGAAGGTGTGGGGTGATAATCTGCAGGTGGAAGGTGTGGGGTGATAATCTGCAGGTGGAAGGTGTGGGGTCTCACCCCAGCTGGAAGACATCCCTGGAGCGGTCTGCCCTGAGGAAAGAGGGGCGGGGCCCAGCAGCCCTGCGGACAGGTTGGGGGAGTCTAGGAGACCCCCGCTGAGGGAAAGCAACAGAGT
This sequence comes from Macroramphosus scolopax, assembly GCA_901007825.1. Lineage (NCBI taxonomy): Eukaryota > Metazoa > Chordata > Actinopteri > Syngnathiformes > Centriscidae > Macroramphosus > Macroramphosus scolopax. Next base: position 10,652 of record CAAKHC010019189.1, on the reverse strand, counting down.
CACAATGGAACGTTCACGATCAAAGAATCCTTACTGACATTTCAAACGACACAAGACTGACGAGTTCAACAAGAGAAAGATGTGTGATAATGTTATGGGGGAACGGGCAGTGTGGATCCCCAGAAACCAGCTGCCTGATAACGTGCCAATAGATTGGCTCCTTCCGGGAGACGAGTTCTCCTCCTCTCCTGGTTTTCCATGTTTGACATCGCACTGCTCTAAACAATTAAACCTTACAGAGAGAAGCTAAAAGAGCTTTTTTCAGTTACAGCCTATCACAGCCTGTGAATAAAGGTGTGTGTGGTGTGGTGGTGTGTGATGTGTGTGTGTTGCCCTCTCACCTTCTGCCTGACGTCATCCCGGGGTCCCACTCGGGGTACCTGAACACAACATTTGACATCGTCACAACTTCACTGTACAAACACACCGAGTCTCTGTCTGTATTTGTGACTCACATGTTGAGCAGCAGTCGTCTGTTTTCCGCATGGCGAAGGCCATTGATGTGTTGGTTCCACTCCTACAGACACAAACTGAGAATCACTGAGTCGATCGAGCTGCATCAAAGTCACAGTTCAACACATATTGTCTTGTTCACACTGGAATCGATCAGACTATTAATCCATATATATTTTAATTAATAATTGTATTTCTCCTAAGAAGAGTCAACTTCCAGAATGCTCAGACCATCAGGAGGTGGACTGACACACGGACCAGACCTCAGAAGGTCACACCTGAAGTTGTACCACATTAAGTTCCAGGGTTACCTAATTCCGCCTCTTCCTCTAAATTACAGCTGCCTGTCAAAATAAAAGCTGAAGAGCTTCAAACAAAGAAACCAGTGTAAAATGGAGCCAATACAGCAGATGCTGCCCTTGAACGCCCCACGAGTCAAACCTAAACAATCAAAAGCCATTTTATTGTTGAATCATCGATAAAACTGCACCATCATCAGCTGACACACTGGGATTATTGTACAGGATGACGACCTGGATTTCTCTGCTGAAACCTGATGATGTCACATCACAGGTGACATGAAAACAGTGTTTCTCCAAGAAACAAAAACGTGAAAGAATTCACTTAAAACGCTCAATATTATATTTGTTGGGTTTTTCTATCGTTTACGGTCACACTCGAGGGGCAGAGCCGGGCAAAGACCGGCCTAGTGAAGACCATGTCCACCTTGTCATGTCACCTTACTTGCAACAAAAGCTTCCCAATACCAGACGGATATTGACTCCAAGCATCCAAAAACAGGCCAAAATATCTGAGTTTTTTATAAAATGCACCTGACCTGAGTCTGTTGACGGGACCAGAACACTAGCAGCTCCATAAATACAGACCTGCCCAGGGCAAGAAACCTCTCTGACAGGCTGAAAAATCCCCCCACACTTATTTTAGCGTGTTTAACCACAATTTCAACTGAACAAGGTTGATGAAAAGAACTTGCTGTTTTTCACTTTGTAGACATTGTAAACAGGCTTGTTCCATGTCAAGACCTCAGAACATCGTGTTACCTCGACACGCCCCAAGGCTTTTGTTAAACAAATCTGCCCAGAATGTAAGGGGTTCCTCCTCGTAACCCCCCCTCGCCCCCACTGTCTTCACTGAAAATCTGCCTCATAGTTTTTGCATTATTCTGCTAAAAGTCTGAACAAATCCTATAATCTATAATCCTACAAATCTGAGCGATGTCATAGTGCGAGCAGCTGCTGATTGGTCCAGGCCGCAACATCATTTCAGGGAGACACTTGCCAGACTATAAACACAGTGTGGATGTGTCCCGACCACATTGAGACAGTAAAGTTAAATATGTTGTGTGACACACGTTGACTGAGCTTAGAAATGTCCAGCTAGGGATGAGAATAATCTCCTCAGCTGAGATGAAGCTGTGTGATTCTGTTACATCAGACTAAACAGGTTTTATCAGCTGACATGAAGGTGAATAGAAAATTAAGAAGTTATTTTTATACAATATATTTGGCAGAATCAAATCGAAAGTGAGATCCTGATGAGCTTCAGGTGTCTGTGTCAGACCATGAAGACTATTCTGTTCTCTGGATGCTGTAAGAAGAACAAAACAAGGAAATGACCTGATGCAAACTGGACTCAGTGGACAACATGACCGTTGATAAGCACCTCTCATGGACTGATGATGACAAAAGACTCGAGCTGAGCTCAGGTGTATGACCTGAAACATTTACAGTTAGTCCAAGAGGAAAAGGAAGGAGGCTGGACGGTACTCACCATGGTGGAATGCACGTCAAAGTCACAAAGAGAGCAGACATGCGGGAACATGTGGGGCATGACTCCCAAGAAGTCCTGGAGTTTTCCATGTGACGGGGAGCCCATCCTCCTCTGCATAAAGATGGAGTCGGACTGTGGCGGTCCCATGCCTAGCCCGCCGTAGGAACCACGGTGTGAAAGCTCAGAAAACGGCCTCTCTCTGCTCCCACCCCCACCGCTGCTGTAATTTAAGCTGTAGCCCCGGCTGGATGACACGTCCTGCAGGGAACTGTACCCGAAGTCGTCAGGAACAGAACTTTGACCCAAAGAGGGACCACCCAGCCTGCCCATGTGCACGTCCTCCCAGCTGTCCCTCCCTCCTCTGTACGCCTTGTCTGAGGACATGGTGGATGCCATCCGTCGCTCTCCAAAGTCCCCCTTGCGGCTCTTGAGCTGCATGAGGATTTGTGGCAGCGTGTCCACGCTGATGTCCTCTTCGGGGAGCTGAGCCAGAGCATCCAGGTCGGAGGGCGACAGCCCCAAGCTTGCAAACAGCTTCATGGTGCTACCAAGATGGCCGCCACCCCGCAGCATCTGGGAGCTGCTGTCCTGGCAATCCACACCGCCACCACCCGACCCCACACCTGAGGCCCCGCCCCCCACCTGCCGGCTGGATCGCTGATCATTCATGTTGAAGTTCAAGGTCTCTGCAGCAGCAAGAAGCCCCCGACCCACAGCAAAGCCTTTCTGACCACCCTCGGACTGTGACCTCTGAGACATGTCGTCACAAAGTGGCGCCGCACGAAGGCTTCAAAAGGTTCACGTGACTCAAGATGAAGAGTAAAGCAGGAACAAAGACCTGTAGATCAGGAAGGACTGGGGGAAGTAAAAGTCGGTAATGTCTGGTGCAAAGAGTGAACTTGAAAGCAAAGTATAACTCCTCCTCTCCTCTGTAGGATTTCTTATTTCTGCTGAAACACAGTGGCGTCGATATTCTTCAGATGCTGCCTCCACTTCGAAACTAGAAGCCAGGTGAAGAGGCAACTGGGTTACAGGTGTGTGTGCGTGTCTGTGTGTGTGTGTTCTGATTCACTAACAGTCATTACTGGATCAGTGCTAATTAAAAAGGCTTACGGAGAGACTGAACGCGGCTCTAAAGAGTCGCAATTCGCCTCAGACAAGGAGGAAGAACGTGAGCTGATGTGGGCAGAAGATGCAGGATGATAACTTAACATCAGAGATGTGATGAATAGAACGAGGCTCTGTTTAAGACCCTGTAAAGACCAGACAATCACTGTGGAGCAACTGATCCATCACATGAAAAGAGGAAGAACTGGACGTAAACCACCAGACTATCATGATTCAAGTTTACTTTTCAAAAGGAGAAGATGCTGACTTAACAACCTCCAGTGTAAAACTCTGGTGACTGTCGGAGAAGTTTGGAGTACAGAACGCAGGACCACGGCTATGCTAGCAGCTAGGCTAGCAGCTAGGCTAACGGAGTTAGTTCGCTAATGATACAAACAGGTTTAAACTGCCTAACTGGGACAGAAACAACGTGAATAACTCTATAATGTATTATCTGTTGTGTTCAGGACAGGGTTTTGTTTACCCACAAAACAAGCAGTAGATAACTTTACATTTGCTTATATCTTTAGTCGACCTTAAAGCTAACTAATCAATGCCAGTTGATAGCAAAAGTAGATAATACATTAAATTACGGTCTTTCTCTGGCCTGCGTTAGGATACAATATATCGTACAATTACTAATAAATCAAAACACGTTACCTTGGCTTGTTTGATGCGTCTCTGTGTGTAGTTATAAGCTAACAGCTACAGTTGCTAGCGTATCGAGCTGCACAGGAAGCGGACACTGAAGTATCGCGACGTTTCCGATAATTCTCGTGTGGGTTTCAGCTGCGGTACTTGCTCACTGCTGGTTTAGAATACAGACCATTATAATGAGAAGGGGGTCTGTATTGATAAGAAGGGGGGGCTGTATTGGTCACTGATTTGTTTTTTTGAAAAGTTGTATGAAGAGTTGTTTATTATTCTAACTTTAACAGATGCAAATAAACAAGTGATGGCAAAATGTTTGTTTTTTATTTAGTTGCCTAATAATTGTGCACACACAGATCTTCTCCTCAGAAAGACAAAACCTCACTTTTACTTTCTTAAATATTCAGGTTTGAGGTTTATCAACATTGGATTGACCGAGAGCACTGAAGTTGTTCAATAATAAATTAATAAAGTATACAACTTGCCTAATTGTGCAGGTCCCTTCTCGCATCTGCCTTTGTGATTGACAGTCGTCTCTACAATCAAAGATACTGAATTACAAACATGATGCATCCCAAGCTGCTCCAGTCCTATGAAATGGTTCTCACTTCCTGTCTCCTGAGGCGGCGTGGTCACATCCCCGCCAGTGATGACTGTTGATGTCACACCGTCATTAATAGCTCGTGACCAGAGAAGCTGTTCACTTTCTCTCTGTTAGAACAGATTCAATAATTCATGTCGGATGAAGAGATGGAACGTGATGCGTTCACTGACAGTTCACTTGTTTCATTCAACAGTCGTTCAGTTTGACAGCTTCATGAAGGACAATCATGAACTCTTTATTCTTCTTACACAGGTTACAACATGTGAGGAGACATATTGTTACAGGTTGAATATAAATTTTATTTTTAATAAACAATGAATCAGAAATTTCAAACACTCAGATCACAAAACTTCACCAGATTCCATACAAAGAAAAGAAGAGCGGATTTCTGTTCAGTTGCATGAATCTGCCCCGAAATGTAAAGAATCCAAGACAAGTCAGTTGACGTTATATTAGAAAAATTACCCTAACCATAAGACTACTGAACTCAGGCCAGACGAAAATCCAATCGGACAATCTGAATGTATATGTGCACGTATGACTGGTAGAGTCTGTATGTCTGTAGGTGTGTGTATACATATGTCTGTAGTTGTGTGGGTAGGGGTATGTATGCATATAGGAAGGTATGCGAGTATGCAAGTGTATGTGTATGTAGGGAGGTGGGTGGTGTACTGTATGCACCTACCTACCTACCTACCTACCTGCATGAACAAGTATGGATGGATGTGCAAAAACTGTATATAGATCTAAGTGCAATAATTTATCTTACAGGTGTAAATATAAGTGCAATATGTGTGCAGTGTTTTATTTTTTTATACTTGTTTTTATATTTCTTATTTAAATGAAAATGCTGTTGGATAACAGATGCAACTTTGTTCATATGTTCACTTTGTGTATGTTGTGAATGACAATTTTTTTTGAAACTGAAACTGAAAAAAGCACCTTCACATCTTTCTCTCTGTCCTGGATCCTCTGCTGGATCTTCTGTCGACTCATCTCGACCTCTGGCTGCCTCTCACTTCTTTCTGCTGCAGCTGTGACTTTGTCGTGGCCTTTATGTTCTTCCACAGGGCAGAGATAACAGATACACTGCTGATCAGTATGACAGAACATCTTCATCACCTCATCATGACGGGAGCAGATGTTCTCCTGGAGCTTCTCCGAGGGATCAACCAGCTTGTGTTTCTTTAATGGTGCTACATCATAATGAGGCTGCAGGTGTTTCTCACAGTAAGAAGCCAGACAAGACTTGAGGGCCTTCAGTTTCCTCCCAGTGCAGACATCACAGGCCACATCTTCATCTCCAGCATAGCAGTGATTAGCAGGAGCAGCTTGGAGTCCAGTCTTGCTGCTCCACTAACGCTGCTAACATGTTGTTCTTCACCAGGACAGGCCTCGGTGTGAAGGCCTGCCTGCACTGAGGGCAGCTGTAAGTATTCTTCTCATCCTATCCATCCCAGAACCTTTTAATACAGTTCATGCAGTAGCTGTGTCCACAGGGAATAGCCATGGATCCTTCAGTAGATCCAGACAGATGGAGCAAGACAGCTCTCTGTCCCCCTGAACGTCTTTCTGTGCCATTTCACCTCTCAGATACGACGACTGACTGAGTCAGTTTCACTTTCTCAGAAGTGAAACCAGTTTGAGCTCTGATCTCAACGTGATCCTGCAGTGATGTGTCCTGACAGCTGCTGTACGTCACCACATGGTGGTTACACCCATCTTCAAACTGTAGATCTGCAGGGAGGGAACAAGGAGGTATGTGCACAGAGTCTGAGAGGAGGAAGAGGAGGGAGCTGATCAACCTCTGATTCAGTCCAGGAAGTCGTGTAAGAATGTTTCAACCTTTGGAGTAACAGATAAGAAACGCAGACACGTGATTGGCTACTGCTGTGTCGCCGCCGCGCATCTGACAACTGGAACCCACTGCAGGCTGGACAGTTGTTACAACATAACTTCAGTCTTATTGTAATGTAATTAACATTCTATTTTCATCTTCATTCATTCAGTTTAGACACTAACGCAGAGAAATATAGTATAATAGAACTCAACCTAATATATGCCACAATAATAAGACTCCGGTGGAAGAAGGAGCCCGAGGACAGTTGGAACACAACAGCAGTTAAAAACGGTTTCTCTTTTATATAACAAACTGTGTTGAAGTGTTTTATGAAACATTTTCAGTCAATCCACAATTACAGTTCTACAAGTTACTACACAAATCTTAGCGGTCACATTTTTGTCACTATAAATTGTTGTGAATAAGATTTATAACTGGTGTCACTTTAGAATAAGTCATCACATTATATTGTAAGAAAATGATTTAATTGCGACTGTAAGCACACGTGTTGACTGTTAGCTGCTCCTCATTAACTCACCAGGTCAACTAGTTTATTGGGACATTTATGTTTAAAGGAAGGAACTTTATTATGACGAGAGGAGCAGCAGATCAGGGAGGAGGTGGCTCCAAACACAAGTATTTAAAGTGTTAATAGTTATTAAAACAGAAGCAGTTGAGCAGAGCCTCCACATGCATTCTCCAGCTCAAATCATCAAAAATACATAAATAGTCTTTGCCGTGACATCACTGCGTCCTACTGAACAAACACACAAAAGCACTTCTCTGATAAACACCTGCAGTGTCATGACCCTGAATGTTCCCATGACCGGGGGGGGGGG
>CAAKHC010019186.1:1653-14163 GCA_901007825.1 Macroramphosus scolopax | reverse complement strand
TGTACATGTGCTGGTTCTCTGGTCTGTTGAAGCAGTTTCACCATTCACATCAGTTCAGTTCTGGTTATCTTATTGTCCGTTCTCGAAGAGTTTCAGTTAATTTCAGGAAAACATGTGATATGTAAAATCAGACATCATCAGTACTGAAGCCTGGTATAGTATCGGAACCAGGAAACACAAATTGAGATGAGTGAGTTTGACTGTTCAATGATCAGACGTGTGTCCGTCAGCAGGTGAGTTATTGTGGACGAACCAGTCGACCTGTGAACTGAGCCGCTGCACTCAATGTGTGTCCATCACATTTAACACCAGGTACACTTCCAAGATAAAGGATTGTTCTATAGATGGGTATTAAAAGAACACACAGTAAGCTACTAGTATCAAACATTTGACTCTTCTTTCTTAGGTGATTAAAGTTGATTGAGATCATTGAAGGATCGGACCTGTTCGGCTGGGTTCTGTTCCTGCTGTCATGGAGTGTAAAAGAAACCATGTTTCCAACTACTAACCTCTTCAATGTTAATGAAAGGAATCTGTTTCATTAACGGCAGGGTGTCACTAATGACTGTTGTAAACTGCTGCTCAGCTAAACAACTGCAGCTCCTGTTGTTGGACGGCCTCTCACCAGCAGGGACACTCGTTCATTCAATGATGGACCAGTTCACAATCTTTAGCTCTGACAGTTACAGTGTTGATTTCATTTTTGGAAGTCATAAACAATACACGCGTTAGTGATTTATCTTAAAAATCCTGCCCTGATTCATGGACTAATTATAAATAGATAAACACTTGAGCTGTGTTTAATTCATACTCTGACTGGTGTATCATTCTCATCAATGATGCTCATTAAATGTTTGTCCCCTAAATATTTCTCGCAGGTTACTTGAACAAACGCAGTTAATCAATCCACGGTATTTTACGTATTCCTTTTATTGTAATAATAAAAAAATACATTTGTGCAGCCGAATTGGTATTATGTGTTTTCACAGTTTTTAAATTGTGGCATTGAATTTAAAGATTTGTGCTGAAAAGCGAGAGCACATATTGTTTAGTCGTATTTCGATGTTGAGACAGAGATAAGAAGCTTGTCTTAAATCAAATGTTAACTGCAGAGAACTGATAGAAAACATCAAATGTAGCATCACAACAAGTTTGTAGGGGACAAAGTATAATTGTTTTAACCTGATCAGAGGACCTGCCTGCCTCCTTCAATACAATATGACATTATGGAACCAAAATGTTACGATTCTAAAACGACCAGGACAATTTGGTGACGCTAATAGAGATCTATTTTCATATTATTGAGCGTGTCCAGTTTGAGTTGATCTGCATTACAATGACTGGTGTTCTACTCCACTGCTCCCCAAACCACACTGACCCAGAGTGTCTTATGCCTGAATGGAGTTGGTACAAAATGTTTAACAACCTGTGCTACTCTTGTTTTTCAGCAGGTGGACGTGCGAAAGCCTCACTTAAAGAGGATTACTGACACAAAGTGAAGGTTTCTGTAACTACTGAAAGAGGTAATCTGTTCCCTCCGGTCATGACGGCTGTTCTGCCATCACCCGGGTCCGTTTAGTGTCACTCAACCAAACCAGCCTTGAACAAATGATAATACTTATAAAATACTTAAACCTGTCAGATCTATTTTGTTTGTGTCTGATTCATCTACTTTGTATTTGTGATCATGTGATCGAAGCTCTTAGTGCAACAAATTAGGAGGCTTCAGCCTGTCAACACACACACACACACACACACACACACACACACAACAGTTTGTTGAAACATGATGGAGACTGTTACAAACAGACTGAATTACATTTTAACAAATGTTGTATTACAATTATTGCAGTCACTATTCCAGGTATGATTTGTGGATCCACTGTTTACATTCTATCTCAGAGTAATTCACCTACATAGTTGAAGTACTTGTGTGTTTTTGAGTTTTCTCCTGGTGCTGCGACTGTCGGTGTGTCAGGCTGTAGCAGCACATCATTACTGGTACGTCCTCTGTCTGCATTGCCAGTATGATATGTGCTGCTCCTGTCAGACACACACTTCTTCTTCACCATCTTCCTTCAACACACAAGAACAGACCAAGTGTACTTGATTAAATCTTACAGATGTTTGGACTGTTTCACTGCATATTAATTAAAGGTGAATATAAATGAATAAACTAATTGTCGACTCCATGTTTTTTTTTTACACTTAGTCACACTGAAATGACATTTAATCATCAGTTAGTTATCAATAGCCTATTTTTAGTTTTATATAAATGACAGTAAATAATTCAACTTGAAGTTGGACTTAAATACAAATCTAATTAGAGTTCTTGAATCTTTGGCCGTAGTGAACAATTGCCAAAGCTACTTTTGGTAAACCTCTCCTCAAACTATCCTGGGTTAATGAGGATATTAATGTTACACCGACACTGTACAGACAGGACGGATCAAACAAAACTAACAATCTGAGACGAATGAGGAAGAGGATTTGACTTACATGCTGAAGAAAGTAAGTTGATGTAATAACATTCATATACATATCAGCTCTGTCCGCCCTGAAACTCCACTGGCTCTCCATGTTTGAGGCAATTTAATTTAAATAATCTATATTGTACTTGAACATGAAGACTTGAAACCAGTCTGACATGATGAAGATGAAGCATATCTGACCAATTCTGTTCCTGTGGACTCCCACAGCTGCGTGATGAAGAGGAATTATTTCTTCATCAGCTATACGGTGTTTTGTGTTCAGGGTCCGGGGGGGTTGCAGCCAATGTCAACTGACGTTTGGGGAGAGGCCGTGTACATCTGGTGAGGTCATCAGTCCATCACAGGGTCACATTCACATCTACAGGCAACCTGGAGGCTCCAATTAACCTCAACCTGCTGATTAATGGTTTGTTATGGTTGGTGAGCGAAGTCCACACAGAAACACCCCAGCTGGCCCGCAGGTTCAAACCCTGGACATCTTTGTTGTGGAAAATACTCTGCAGGAATTCCAAAAAGATTTCCTGCAGCTTTTTAAGACAAATTCAAACACTTTCTAGGCACCTGAACAAAACTCTTAAAGCCTTTAAATCCCATCTACAGTTTTATTAGTAAACATAGTGCAATGATGAAAAGTAAAGATTATAGAATTACTCTGGTCCCACACCGATATTATTATTATATCAGTTGTTCATATAAAGTTGATACTTTTTCATCATGATTACCTTCCAGTTTCAACACTATGGAACTTTTCTTTATTAGAACGTTTTTGTTTTAAAGGTGATTGTGTCCATGTAACTACAGATTATGTTGAAACTACTGCAGTTTTCAGGGAGTATATTCAAATTCATCTGATTTATAACTTCAACACAGCACAAATTCAACTGTTTCACCTGCATTTTGGAACTCATCAGATGATTCCAGCGGCAGAGAAACAACTTCTGATTGGACCTTTAATTCAGTTTTCAACACAACTGTTCTCCTTGTTTCTGCCTTTCTCTCACTGAGTTAGAAAAATAAATACTATACCGCAACAAAAACATCTCAAAATACCGGGACTAAAGTGATAATCAACCACTTTAGCTTTGTTTATTTACTAAATGGAGGGTCAACTGTAATCCTGCGTCAACCTTTAACACACTTCTTGCAGGCAAGTTAAGAGGAAGGAAAGAGTTTCACATGGCAGAATATACCGGAACCAATCACTCATACATAAATCCAAAATGCTCTGCTGCTCTTCCAACTACGTTACTGTTGTCCAACATCTGCAAATACAATAAGAAAATGAAATAAAACTGTTCTATTTATACATTCAAGACAAATATGTGGTTCAGCATGTTTAACAGCTGCCTTGTGGAAGCTGAACTTCATCCTGCTGCAGACGTTTCAATTTGTATTAAAATATAATTTTTCAGAATTGTGTTGTATTCACTGCTTCGCTTCATAGAAACAGAACTTCTATGGAGGATTTCTGAAAAAAACAGAATGGACATGAAGTCTCACACAAGCTAACACAACATACAATGATGATGTTTGAAGTTCAGCCTGTCTGTGTAGTTTATTACAACACGCTTCTTGTTTTTATAATTATGTCCATCGACTGTAAGAAGTTGTGAGGAAGTGAAAGGTCAACGGGACAGCAGAGGAAGGTCACTGGCGTTCATGATGAGGCTGGAGTCCAGGTTCAGGTTGTCTGTGGTGACACAAAGACACATTTGTTAATCTGGTGTATTTTTATTATTGAACAAATAACGTGCGGATTCATACCCTTCATGTGCTCAGCCTCGTGGTGAGGACGTAAATACTGAACAACACCTGACAAATATTCTAAAATAGATCAGCAACCATCAGAAAGGATTGGCTTGACACTTCATTCAGTCATTTAAACTGGGGGGGATTTCCTGTGTCGGATTAATGCACATCCTGTTACCAGTCCGGGTTTCCAGCAACGGTTTGATGTTTTGGACACAGAGTAATAAGATCTGTCGTTGTTTGGACACACATACACACACATTGTTGGTTTCACTCTCTATTTGTTGACAGGAAAATACGGAACATCATCAAAAACACATTTTAAAAATGTACATGTAGAAGTCAATGTTAAAGTAAATCGATCATTTTATAATTAAATGTAAACATGCACGGACCATCTGAATTAAATACTGTGTAAATATTTATGGTGCGATAAAGATAATTGCAACAATATAATGTGGAAGTTGCTGCAATCAGATGAAACCTTTAAGCAAAGCGTTTGTCATGTGATAATGTGTTGTTGGTTGATATTAATGGATATAAGATGTTGTAAATGTGGAGGCGGCATGTTGCTTTAAATATTCACTCCAAACAGATTTGAGCGCCGGGCCGTCTAAATCTAAATGTCTCGGTAGTTTTCGCGAGCTTCACCTTGATCAAAGTTGTTGAGTTTTTTGGAAGCAGATCCTTCACCCAGTCCCTCGATGTCCACAAGATCACTGTTGACATCCGAGTCATTCAGAGCGCTGAGGGTCACATCTACACACACAGAGAAAAACTAAATATAACATGACATTCACTGATACTTTCAGTTTCTGTGATCAGTTATATTGCGGCTGGTTTCATAAATTCATATGATTGAATTTATGCTTTCAAATGTATTGTATAATTGTTCTATCTTTGCTTATTCAATACACACATCTGTTGTATGTCTCTGTGCTGTGAGGGCTCTTCCTCGTGAGTTGGTAGCTAACATGGCAGCAGGATGGGCTACGATCTCATGGTAGTAATGGGAGTAGTCTTCTGCCTGCTACACTGGAGATGAATAGATATTTAATTACATTACAATGTAAAGTTTATTATTAGTAGTAGTTTATTACACTGCAGTTTATACACAAATGCAATTAGTACATTTGTGTATGAATCACTTATTTTATTTGAGAGGATCTCGAGGCAGAGCACTCAGTCGTTCTTACATGCAGCGGTAAATCCGCTGCTGCCTCATATCTGAGAGCTTTTCTTGAGTTCTTTGTGTTTTTGCAGCTCGTGAGGATCTCCTCTTCAGAAACGTGTCCATCTTGTACATAACGGCCGCAGCACTAGCTAGCTATGTAAAGCGAGTTCGCTGCCAACCTTTCAGGAAAAGAACAGCTTGGTGGCAGATGCAGACCGTTACCATGGCAGCAGTGACAGTCGTCTATCTGATGGAGGATGTTAGAAAGACGGGCACGGCAGATAAGATAAGATATGTTATATATTATTGTAAGTTTTATTTTGTTTTAGATACATTAGACATAAAATATGAAATGTATTTTATTTCTTGGAATTATTTTCCATGACTTCTCATTCAAATTTGGTGAGGCCCCCATGCTGCCCCCACTTTGAAAACCGGGGGTGTAGACTATCCACCGTTTGCTCTGTGGAAACTCCCTTCACGCCCAGCAAATTGGGGTGGCGAAAAAAAATCTTAGACAGCAATAAAAAATAAATCTGAGTTTAAGAAATGTCTCACTCCAACTGATAGAGCAAACGTCTGCGACATAGCATGCAGGAAAGGAGTGCTTTACTGGTGTTTAGCCACTCACTCATTTAATTTTAATTTAAATTCATCCTACTACCGTTGCATTACTAATATCTCTACAGCTCAAGAGTTGAGTTCAACATGTAGAATTCTTCGCTGGATCTTCCTCACCTGCAGTCTTCTGTTTCTTCATTGTGGGCTGGCTACCACTTGTACCCTGTAGTCTCGATGTCACGACAACCTGAGCAGTGGGCACAGAAATGACGATTGGGGTCCCCTGTGTTGCCTTGGCGACGGAGGCAGCTGCTTTCTTAGTCACCTTCTTGGGCGCGTCTGAGGACGCAGGCAGAGTGCCATCTTCATACAACTTCCTCTTCACTGTGACTGGGCTCTTCATCTGGCCACTGGAGGGAAGATGGGAACTAAGATTACCTTTATATTTAAACCAAGTGAGCAGAAGGGGGTTTACTGGCTTGACACTTAGACTTTAGACTGATGACTCAAATCATTCATTCATTCTAATGAAATTGCAGCAAGTATAATGTTCCAGTCTGTGCTCATCCAGCTCAATACCCAATGTCACCACAGATATTATTTTTGAATCTACCAGTCACCATTAATGTGTACAAGTGTGTGTGTGTTTTCTACCCTGCCGGACTGGAGTCAGTCACTGGGTGAAGCTGCATGGTGAGCTCTCCGAGTTTGGTGAAGGCAGCTCCAGCTGCTGAGAAGATTTCCCCAACCTGTGAATAATACAACACAAGCACGCTGTAACATTCAGTCAGTGATACACCACATAGATATTAATCTGCTGCCTCCACACTTCTGGTTTCAGGTTCATGTTGCATGATGCACCTGGCTGCAGGGAATTACAGACATTCAGCTACATGAGCATTAGTGAGGTCCAACGCTGGAGTTGGAGCATCTCTTCATTACGCTGCCTTTGTGTAGTACCGTGTAGAAACATGAATCTTGATATGCTAATTCATTATTTGTTTTAAATACACTGGAATGAAGTGTGGGAGGCGAACTACGAAAATCTTGTGGGCGTGAAGTTCTGTGTGTCAGCCACGGAATTGCGCGTAAAATGAATATTAAACATGACGAATAACAAAGTAACATGAGGTCAGTAAATCGTATCGTCTAGATTCGGGTTTCAACAGTGTGTCTAAAATCTAACTTCCCTGAATCTATCTGTCATTACTGATATTATCTTGAAATCATTAATATTCTACGTAAGGTTAGCTCAGTGGAGGACGTAACGCGAGGAGGCTCGTGTGTTTGTATACTAGTCAAAGATGCTGCTCACATCGGGATTCAATTCAATGTACGGCTACAAACGACATATAACTGGTTCATGTTTTGAAATAACTTACTTTGGTGGAAGCCGAGGTCATTTTGTAGCAACATATACCACAAAATACAGTCTAGGACTGAGTTCAATTGTGCCTTGCAGTTGGAGTAACAGCTGCTAATATGCTAACTGTAGCTAGGTAGCATTTGGTTCTCCTGGTCTAACAGAGCGGTTAGAAACTTATTGCTGTTGCTCTGCTCTTACTGACGGCTTCTGGAAAGGTACAGCATTTGAACAAGCCGATGCACAGCGCTTAGAGATCTTTTACTACGGTGAATAACGTAAACACAAGACATAGACAAGCCGATCCACACATCGAATATAATAAGCCGACAGATGGCGCTGCCTTCAGGACTCCTCGTAAACGGCAAGTTTGGAGATCAAATTCAATGTATACTTTTAGAAACAGCTGGTTAAGGGTTGAGAGATTAATATTTTAGGACACGCATGCATTATAATGGACCAATCCATACGAATAACGTATCTGATCATGTAAAATTCAACAAAATACATTAGAGCTTGTTGCAAAAAGTAATCAAAGAAAAAACAGCAGCACATTGACATCTGGTGGCGGCAGTCATTCAACATCAGTGATTTCATAGGTTCGGAGTTGGTTGGTTTTAGGACTGCATGATGTTGGAAACATTCATATTGCTATTGCCATACGACTCATAACATTAGTGGGGATATTCATTTTCAATGAAAACGTAAATATTACCATTTAAGGTTTCCACGCGTTGCATTGTGAAATATCAGGACACTGCAGATGAGACGTATCATCCTTCAGAGTCCACCTTTCAAGGCCTGATAAAACAATACATCAAAACGTGAATTTCTAGGTTGATGACCACATCCAATATAATTTCAGCATTGTAAGTGGCAATTGGATGCAGCCAGTACTTCCATTACCATCTTGTCATGTAAGCGTGTATTTCCGACAGTGCCTGAATCCAGCGTAGAAACACAGTAGTACAAAGTAGGGATGAGTCACCTGACTGAAGACATTTGGTCAGGTGACTTCTCTAATGTTAAATATTTCCTAAAGTGTCACACCCTCTTATTGTCATACGCCCATACTTGTTCAGAATAATATAGTAAAAAAAGTGAACAGTCCTCGTCTGAATGTTGTATTTACTTTTGATTTACATTAAATGTATATAGATATATAGCTATTTCAATCAAATATGTAGGTAGACGATTAAATCAAACTTTTAAGCTAAACTTCAAAAATAAAATTACAAGAAACTCAACATCGCGGTAACTTCCGGTGTGGAATGAAAATGTCACGTGATTGAACAAGTGGCAGAAGTTCGTCCGACGAGTTAGCTGCGGCGAGCAGCTTTCTTTTCTTCATCCAATACAACTGTTGAATATCAATAATGCGCGGGTTGATCTGTGGACCCAAGCTGGCCGCGTGTGGGATCGTGTTGAGCATGTGGGGGGTCCTCATGTTGGTGAGTTTCACTTTGCTGCTTTGCTTTAGCACCGCAATGATACCTTGACTTCTGTGAAGGAAATGCTGTTTCCTGCTGAAACCGTGTTTAAAAGTTGTCGTGCGATAATTAAACTCTCGCAGGTCAGTTCAACAGCAACACAAACGACAGATCCTTTATAGTTCAACCAGAGATGTTCTCGAAAGGGACAAATCCTAACTTGTTTAAACTTGTTTATTGGACGACCCCTGTGATCACCGTTAGTATATAAATAAACTGGAACTCATGACACTGCATGCTCAGGTATAAAACATACTGTGTGTTTTCTTTAAATCGTATCTTGTTTAATTCATACAGTTATATTTATACAAAACGGTTTATATTTCAACAATGTTAAAAGACATGACAGCAAACATGGACTGTATATAATGAGTGGCTATAGACGGTGTGACGTCACTCGTTGATTTATGGATTCAGTGGAGTTATAGAGAACTGGATACAGCGTCTTAGGGCCCAGCGGAGGACAAATCAGGAAAGCAAGCGTTTACTTTAACCCCGCCTCCCTCTGTCTCTAACGTATTCACATGCCTTTACTTAGAAAACTATCACCAATTATCATCAGTTGGTGATGATCCAAACTGTTGAATATGGGACACCGGGCTTAACTGTGTCCTCTTGTGTCCCAGGCCATGCTGGGGATTTTCTTCACAACACATGCGGCAGTGCTGATTGAGGACGTCCCTTTTAAAGATGAAGACATCAAGGACGAGTAAGACTGACTTTCACACTTCACGCCACATCCCTGCCTGTTCTTATGTGATGATGTCTGATGATGACGCGTGGCAGTGAAGTTGATGCTATATATCGCACGCTACGGTGTGTGCGTTCATCGCGCTTGAACCCAGTGATGCAGTGTCCTTGAGTCCATATCTGTTCCAGATGTGTTGATGACCAAGCAGCAGTAATAATCTCCAACTTCTTCACAGATGACTTGATTGGGAAGATCAGCTTTCAGTGACATCACTGGTGTCCCCCTGTAGGTCTCATGACCTCAGCAGCCTGTGTCTGATGACTCAGCTGACTGTAATGTTGATGTGTCTGCCCTCAGTAAGAATCCTCCGCAGAGGATCTACGATCTCTACGACAAAGTGAGCTACAACTGCTTCATCGCAGCCGGGATCTACTTTCTGTTTGGACTCTTCTCCTGCTGCCAGATGAAGCTCAACAAGCGCAAGGTGATCACTTTTTTTCTTTATATACATGTTTATGTGTTTTTTTTAAGGCTGTTTTATTGCCGTCCTCTTTTGAGGACCTTTGCTCATAAGTGTCTTTGTTGTGTTTTTTTCAGGCCCACCTGGTGCACTAGTGCCACCTGCTGGACTGAGGAGCGAACAGCAGCACTCTGAGAACAGTGAAGACTGATCGACTGAATTTGTTTAGGAGTTTTAAATTCCTAATCACATTTCACGCAAGAGACTGGACACTTTACATGACATTCCTGTATTTAAAATTACAGTAATTCTGCTTCTGATCACTGAAGTGCTTCAATGAGTGCTTAATGATTATTGATGTTAAGTTTACAGTTGTAAATTATTTGATCCTTTTCTCTTTGAGGACTTCTGTAAGATGTAAGTCTGATTATTGCTCGTGTTTGTTCATCAGATCAACTTATTTAATTTCAGCCTTCAATTACGCAACAAAAGTCAGGGGGGGGGGTGAAAACGTCAAATAAACCTACTGTGTACTTGTTCAACCGCATCGACCGTGTTCAGTGAACACCGGCTGTGGTGTCAACGTGCCAATGACACATAAGCGCAGTCATATCGCTACTTCAGGGAAAAATGTACAAATAAAAACTGGTTTAAAATAAAGGTGAAGACGCACTTGGAATCTTTCCATGTTTCTCTTTACACCACTGAATCATAGATGTGGTTGGTCGTACGTACAGTCTCACACAGATTTAAGAGAACACTGATTGGCCACAAAGTTCATCCAGGTTGTTACAGATGAAATTACACAATGCAGAAGTACAAACAATGCAGTTTATATGATGAGCTATTCATGATACTTGTCACACAGCGTTCAGGATTAAGATGTGAGACATAAAACACATGTCATGGTTATAATTAGTATTCATTAAATACATTTGTTACCTGTTGACAGCAGTTCCGTCCGGGACTCTTACGCAAAGAAAGAAATACCCAAACACACAACCGCTTTCTGAAAACCACCACTTCTTGTTTTCTGGTTTGTTTTGCACAGATTGAACAACTTCAGTTTTCCTAAAGGTGCTTCTTCATTCTGTAAACCTTGGAACTGCTGCTTCCTGTCTTCTTGCTAAGCTAGGCTAACCGGTATAGTCCCCTTAAAATAGGAATGTGATATCAATTGTTCCATCTTTGTTTCAATTAAATGTTCAACTATTCCTTTAAGCTTCATTGGAAACGGAAAGAGGTCTTCTGGATCTGTAACCTCTATTACCAAGGAAGATTAATACTATAGTTAACGAAGGCTTAAAGATCTCCTCTTGCATCAACATGTAGAAAATAATTAAGAGGGAATTATATGTCCAACACTCTGTTAGTGTGTTTATATAGTGATGCTGTTTTCTACTCGGCTGGGCAGGAGGAAAAGATACTGAAGCTCCAGTCCTTCATTCTGCTTCAGGATGTGGCCTTCGATCTTCTTCAGCTCCTCTTTAAACCTGTCAATCAGCTCATGAGCCCGCCCCTCAGTGAAGTACTCGTCCGTGTCATGACCCAAAGGAATCTGGGCAGGAGAAAATGTTCAGAATCCTACTGCATGATGTGTAATAAGACTGATGGGGTTCGGACCAGCAGCACACAGAGCAACATGCAGACAGTCCAACAACTCAGACCTTTAGAACAAGTTATCATACGGTCTGCTTTATAATGTGGAATACAATCGGTACATGCTGGACATCATCCAAAGTAATATAGAACTAGCTCGACACACAGCTGGTAGATTTACTGTATATATATATATATATATATATATATATATATATATATATATATATATATATATATATATATATATATATATATATATATATATATATATATATATATATATATCACTTTACCACAAATGAATTTCACTGTCTTGCTTTGGATTAAAAAATAATAACTGGACAAATAAATCAAAACTATCTGCTTGAATCATCCTTAAAAGTAATGTGTTAGATAATATATTTATGTGGATTGGCCCTTTAACTTATTACCATCTGAATTTGATTTAGCGTGTAATCTGCTGCTGGATAACTCGGACAATGATGGACTTACTGCTTCTGGTTGGGCTCGTCCCAGGTGCCATGTGACCGCCATCTGCACGCAGGACTGGCTGACATCAGGCAAGGTGGCCATGATCATCTCCATGGTAACGGCATTTTTGTCTGTTGGAGGGGGGAGTCTCATGGTGCAAGGGGTGTTGGGTACCCAGGCACACCAGTCAAACTAGGAACAGGAACAGGGAGAGACCTGGATTCTTTCTGCATCTCAACCATGGACGTCAGTGTGTGTAGGTGTGTGTGTGTGTGTGTGTGTGTGTGTGTGTGTGTGTGTGTGTGTGTGTGTGTGTGTAGGTGTGTGTAGGTGTGTGTAGGTGTGTGTGTGTGTGTGTGTGTGTGTGTGTGTGTGTGTGTGTGTGACATGATGACTGTCCTGGGGAGTATGTTGTTGTTGTACGTGTTGCGTGCTGCTAAAGAGTATATGTTATTCC
>CAAKHC010019185.1:9822-21070 GCA_901007825.1 Macroramphosus scolopax | reverse complement strand
CTCGGAGGGCACCCCCCCCCCCCCCCCCCATCAAAGATGAAACAAGCAGAAGGAGACAGGTATCATGAGCAGGATGCTCTGACTCTCTCATATGTCGTCACCAAAATGTTTCTTAATGTGACATCACTTATACATGGTAACATTTTCCATGTGATACCTGCAGGGACGTTCAGCTTGTGGTGTCACCCGAAGTTTGAGGACCGCTGCCACTCAGTGGTGGAGTTCATCGAGCGAGCCATCATGCACTCCAAGAACGGCAAATTCCTCTACTTCCTCCGCTCCAGAGTTCCAGGTAAAATATAGGTCATATATCCGCATGCAGCAGATCAAAAATGTATGGGCGCTTTTACTTAGTGCGAAGTGCCTGAGCGACGGAGGAGAAAAATGTATGTCTGCTATGAGCATGCATGACTTAGGATGGTGAGCGGCAGCTACAGTATGTGTTTGTTTTGTCCTCAGCATGCAGTAAACATGACGGGGTCGACATTAGACATTTATAACGTGCAGGAAGTCTGTTGTGATCATATTCAGTCCATGTGTAGATGTATATCTACATGTATTCACATGTACTTGTATTCACAATGCGTCCACATTGTAGGTATGCACACTTTAAAAAATGCAGGCACTTTGCTTCGTGGGATTATGTGGCACCAAACCTGGTGGACAGATGAAACATGGGCTGAGGAGGAAGCCGTTACATTTTGGCCCAGATCCATTTCTTCTGCATGACCTCGGTCGAAGGTCTGCGCTCTGCAGACGGCCCTTTGCTGCCCTGTGTGAGGCGCTTTCATCAAAGTTTCCAATGTTGAATTAGACATAAATATCATACTTTATGCAGGATGACTTCTAAAGTGATCAATTAATGTTGCACATCTTTTCTCAAGATGAATAATAACATCAACCATTTTGAAAAGTAAATACTAAATTCTCAGAGTTCTTTTATTATGACTCTGAGAAACACATTCATTTCAATTAAAATTCACATTTTACCTGATAAGTCAAACATATATTTAATCTAACTGCATGGCAGCTTATTTTCTGGTTAATAACTCAATTGAATTGCTTTAATATTATTTAATTTTTAAGACTCTGGAATATCAAATATGGATTTATTCACAGCTTGTTATATTTCCCAATCGGAGCACCAGTTTCTCTTTGGATTGAATTTAAAACATAGATCAAACTTCTGGCCTGTATTTGAGGATTTACATTTTCTTTGACCTCACAGCTGAGGGCCAAAGAGAGTCAGGAAATCCTGAGATGACTCATTGTTGGTTTTGCTGTTTTCATGAGGCGTATTGACTTAAAAAGTAAAGTAGACTAACTCCACTGTAGCCAAGGGTCGTGTTCAAGTATGTGCATTAACACGGATGTGTGTGTTGCAGGACTTCCACCCACCCCGGTTCAGCTGCTGTATCCTGTCTCTCGCTTCAGCAATGTGAAGTCGCTGCAGCACCTCTGTCGCTTCTGCATCCGACAAATCGTCCGTATAGATCACATCCAGGAGCTTCCACTGCCCAGGTACTCAGTCATGTGATCATGTTCACCTGCGGCTCAGAATCTGCTCCTGCAGGACCAGATCGTCCACATGATGCTGGATTATAAAGATTTAACACGTTTTTCCTCCTGACTTTATTCTGGAAATTGCAAACTGACATTTACATTTACTTGACGGTTCCCGATGCATCCCGAGGTGTTGACTTCCCTGTGTCTGCCCTCACCTCTCTGCAGACCGCTGATCTCCTACCTGAGTAAGTTTTATTACTACGACCCCGAGGAAGAGATGTACCTGTCAATCAGAAGCATCCGGACGGTGGTCGGACTACAAGCAGAGTCGCAGACGTAGCAGCAAAGATCCTCTTCGCTCAAGTGAGTTAGTTTCTCCTTGGATGTACTTACCTTCTAAACTTACATCTGTTCAGGCTCATTCACACTCTGAGGTGAGATGTGTTGATTTATTGTTTCACTTTTTATTCAAAGATCATTTTGATTAAATACTGAAGTGATTAAAAAACTAAATCAATTCCATCGGCTGGAAAACACCCGTCAACCGCAGCAGTCTGTCGAAGCTCGGTGGTCTGTGGTCATGTTGGTGTTGAGGTGTGAGTGATGTGTTTAGGATGAGAGGATCAACACCTCTCCTACGTCTGTGTGATGAAGCTACAGCTTGTTAGCTTGGCTGACGCTTCATTCTAACTGCCTCCAGGTTTCTGTATGGAGGACTGATCTCCACAGGCCTGCTTCCAGCATCAGCAAGCAGGAGTACCTGGAAACCTCTGCGTCCATTTGGACTGCGATGGACCCGCCTCTCTGTTGATTTGGACTTCTGAATGGAGGAATGTTTGGTGGGGAATCTGTCGACAGGATGTGCAGATGCAGAGGAATCTGCCTCGACCGACAAGGTGTTCTCACCTGCAAACGCTTCTGCAGAAACAAGA
Source organism: Macroramphosus scolopax (assembly GCA_901007825.1). NCBI lineage: Eukaryota > Metazoa > Chordata > Actinopteri > Syngnathiformes > Centriscidae > Macroramphosus > Macroramphosus scolopax. The sequence goes on along the minus strand of CAAKHC010019185.1, from coordinate 18,632 downwards.
GGAGAGTTATGAACTCACTTTGTCTTGAGCCTGATGAACTGGACTTTTGAAACACAATGCACTGGTTGATTTGTACAACTGTCGTTTGCTGACGTTTCCTTGTTTTTCCGTCAGAATTTGTTCTGTTTTTTTGATAAATAGACGCCCTCAGGTCGGATATACACACAGAGGCAGGGCACAGAGACTCACCGCTGAGCATGGAGACAGTCAGGTGGTTCGATGTTGGAGGGCTGATGAACTCGAGGTCACGTTTGTCTTTTTTACTGCTGGAGACAAACAATATTCCTCTGTTAGCTGCAGCGCTAATGCTAATATGAATTACTCAGATGATGTTCAATTCTTGTACCAGACATGTTTTATGCAGCAAAGATTGAATATGCAGATGTCGGTCAATCGTTTGCATCAAAGGTTAAAAGGTGTATAATTTCAGGCATTAACAAGCTGACGGGAACGTTTTCTGATTAATCTACTCAATGTCAAAAAAACGCTATGTTGAAAGGATCTCACGAAAACTGTAATGGGCGTGTCCTCAGCCCACGCTGCTCCCTGACGACAAGTCTCGGGGAAATAAACTGGGTAGTTTTTGTGCAATCCTGGTATCAAATACACAAACAAACTAAAGGTCAAACAACCTCCTGGCAGACGTTTAGGTTCATGAGTGACTCACATCTGTGGTGACAGCGTCAAAATATCACAGTTTTAAATGACAATCAGCCTAAAATCATCACATTGTTTTAAAGGGTGAACCTTCAACCTTTGAACTTCCGATCAGCTCATATTATCTGGCCTTTGTGTTTTCCTCTGATTCATTATCAGTCCTCTAACCAGGTGGTTTGTACCTGAATATCTCACCTGTCTTCTTTTGGAAAACGAATCGCTTACTGTCATTCTTGTGCCTGTTTCTCCGCCTCCATCCGTTCCAGATGTCCTATGCATTCCAGGAGGTTTCTTTTCTTTCCTACATTTCCCAGAATGCCACTTGGTATATGACATTGTTGCTATCAATCATCCCACATGATTAAAGCAACCAGTTATTGAGCTTCATGGGCGATGTCCCAGGTCCCAGAGCTGCATCGCAGTCCAGTTTATTTAGGATCTGTTCGTAGAGAATTTGCTGCTTCTTTTATAAAGTTTTTTTTCCACGTAATGTCTTCATTCGACTGGGAGTAGGAAAAATAAACCAAAGACAAAACTCAGAAATGCAATTAACAGGTGATTTTGAATCATTTAGTAGCTTGTTGAATTAAAACGTAAATGCAACTTTAATGTGAAATTGATAACAAATCTTTTTTTATCAGAGATGTCTGTGATGAATGTATTTATGCTGATGGATAGTCACAGAGAAGTAAAACATCTTTCAGTTGTTTTTTTTGTTTTTATTTAACCAGATGAAAGTTTTAAAAAAGAAATACTAAACTTAAATTTAGTGTTTGATATTCCAGGAGCCACCTCGCCCTGACCCGCAGTGTGTATATCTGCCATGACCGGCCTCTACATGTCTACCTGTGTTTTAGTTGTTGAAATGCCCCGGTGTATTTTTGCTCATTCTGTTTCTCCGTACCCTGAAGCTGGCTGTACTGGCTCAGCGTTTTCAGTAAAAAAAAGACGAAAATAAACATTGATGTGTGTCCTCATTATTCCTCCAACTTCAGCTCTTTGCAGCTTCACCCGTCCTGATCATCATTATCCTGTTGGCATCTTTAAAAACAGCATGTAAACAAACAAACATAGTAATACGGTTCTAAGTTGTTAAGTTAAAGTGTCTTTTTTTCTACAGTTCCTCAAACCCAAATTGATCCCTTGGACTTGGACCAAGATCTTAACACGGGACTCTTTTGGTTTGGTATTGACATGATCTCTGCGGCTGCAGGAGAAAAGGTTCCAGTCGTGTCTGTCTGTCACCAACATCCGCTGACTCGGAGCCGACAGGAGCCGACAGGAGCCGTCCCTCTCTCTATTAACATCCACAATGCATGTGTCCTTTCTATATAGGCTTTTCCCAAAGAGTGCACTTTCCCTTATTCACATGCATGCATGTTCCTCCCTGTGCACACTCTGCCCGCGTCGCTGCACGGGGTTCTAAAGTGCTTGGGAAAAGAGAGTCGTGCTTTTAGCTTCTCCCTCTTCACCTCAAGTGTGCTGAAGTTGGCGGTGGATAACGCAGATCCAGTCGCTCCGTTTCTCCCCAGGCTCCTCTGAAGAGAGAAATGCATAATTTAAAATTAAAACTGGGATATCTCACTTTTCTCACTTAACAGGCTTCGTGAGCGAACCAACGCATTAATGGGAGAGTGTTTATACTTCAACATTTCAAAGGGGATGGTTGAAAATGAGACACTTTCTGAGCTGAGAGTCCTCCACTAACACATGTTCAGTATCTTTACAGGGTTAACTCACAGAAATGGATGCTATCACTGAGGTCTCACGACCGGGAGCAGCTAAACTAATTAGCTGGTTTAAGTCTCAGAAAAGGTGTTTTTGATGGGCTGCAGTGGGGGGGTGATGTAGTAATAAACCTGAACATGTAGAGGAGTATTCAATAGGGCACTGAGGTTCTGGGTCGGCTGACTCTGACTCTTCTCTGTGAAGTTTGGATGTTCTGATCGTGCCTGCCTGAGTTTCCTCCGGGTGCTCCGGTTTCGTCCCACAGACCTAAAACAGGCAGTTCGGTTAAGTGGGGTCTCTAAATTGCCTGCAGATGTAAATGTGAGTGTGACTGACGACCAGTCCAGGGTGACCCCACCTCTCGCCGAATGGGATTTCCTCCAGCTCCCCTGCACAGGATGAGCGGTGTAGCAAATGGATGGATGGAACATGATGAGGTTATGAAGCTGCAGACAGATAGTCTGACACTCTGAAGGGGGAGTTAGATGATGATCGGCAGCTTTAACATTCTTTGACACTCCGTCGTGCATCTCAGTGGAATACTTGCACTCAAGGGTGCAGCAAGAGATTTGGGCCCTATGGAAACTTAGAATATTGCAGCCCATCAACCATTTAGTAAAATGTTCTAATATGTTTTGAAGGCCACTCTCAGATAAAGGTGTTGGAGTAAATTAACTCATGAATCAAATCAATAAAACTCATTAAATGTTTTAATGTTTACCTATAAGATAAGTAAACAATGGATGTCAACTCACAACTGATCAGACACTCCTGGACTTCACTCTGCAACATTAGGTGTATGTGTTGCACGTGTCAGCTGGTGTATAAAAGCCTCTCTCAACCAAGGAGAAAGGGTCAGATTTCTTTGCACTATTATAATGCAGGAATTCTGTCCCTGTTCGGCCGATCAGTATAGTTGTGACTGTTTGTGTGTTAAAGCATGATGTAGTTGGAAGTAATTAATCCTTTAATTAATAAAGCATCGCAACTTGTTGAACGCTAGTGACTTTTGTTTTCCTCACTCAGGGATTTTACAACATTTCCTCGACAAAAGGTCCATTTTATTATCCTTCTATCAGTTACGTAAATCATATCCTTACATCAGTTATGATTTGATTGTCATCTGCATCGAACATAAATAAATGTATACATTTGTTAAGGCACCAAACACTCGAAAAAGCGGAAAAGAGAGTCAACCACAAGCCAAGAAGTACTGACTCACTGCATGTTTGTTAATAACAACAGCTTAAAACTACATTTATAATCCGTTCACATGGGCTTAGTGTATGTTATCCACCGATACGTCAGGATATACTTGAATTTAAACAGGTCATTCAGCGGTGCCTAAACGCTCATTGAACCCCTCAGCTGTCATTCTTGTTTTGACAGAACCGCCCCTCAGAACTCCCATTGGCCGCTCGGGACGTCAGTGAATCCGGACTCCGCCTGTCATAGGCCGCTCGCTCTATTATAGGTACATCCTAGGAAACGCCCTTGTGTCACACAATCACGATATCCTATTGGCGGAACTGTCATCCATCGGATGAAGTATGTAAATGTGAAGTCAGGATTGGTTAAATTGAATTTCAATCACAAAGACAGCTCAAGCCGATTGGTCGCTTTTGACGTCTCTTAACACTCCATTGTCCGTGGATTGGTGCAGCAATGCGGGCGGATTCCTCCAGGGGCTCGGTCTTCAAGGCTCACGGAGAGCGAATGTCGTCATGAGCGGTGGGTAGGAATTAAAACATTGGTGTTTATATTACATTCTACTTCGTAAAACATGATATTTGCATTGTGCAGAAATACAGGGGATCTTTAAGTGCCAAAAAAAAACATTTTACGCGGGCTCCGGCTGTTGTGTGAACCAAAAAAGCGTCGCACTTCCGGAATAGGGCTGCCTTTTTCTGTAACGTTATCAAAGAGTTTGACTTGCTAACTACGCGTCAGATACCCGAAAATGCTAGTTTAAGCAATATAGCTAGCTGGTCCTTCATTTGGTTTCACACATTTAACCAGACACCCATCCGATCCACAATAAGATATAAAGTTGTTCAGATTGTGGAATAACGGTTCCATCTTTATTTGCCTTTCAACAGAAACTGAGCTGCCAACGGATCAAATCAGCTTACGTTAGCTGCTAGCCACCTCAGCTTTCCCCGGTTAGTTGCTAACGTTAGCTGCTTGTACACAGTGAACCAAACAGACAGTAGGAGTTGATAGCGGGGCTATTTTGAGGCCGTTTGCTGTCTTTTATTTATACACATGTACATTTATGTGTGTGTGTGTATATTACTGACAGGGCTGACAGACACACTCGAAGCAGCGGTCATTGTTGTGAAGACCTCTGCTGACTTCGCAGCTGTGCCACAGTAACCTTTTTTTTTATCGCAGTTAAAAGACACCAGTTACTTAGCGTTACTAACATCGTATTTTCATTACATAAATTAAACTTCACCGAGTTTAATTATTACATAGAAATGTCAACGGAAGTTGTGGATATTATAAGTTACTCCACCACATTTCCTTTTACTTTCACTGAAGTCAAACTGTGACAAGTAAACTTTCACTGAAGTTACATACTCATTACTTTGTCCATCTAACATATAGGTGTCCAATTAAGTTCAAATAGCAAGCAGTTGCCCTACTATGTGAGGAGACCCAACTATGAATGTTATTATTGTAGACTTAGAATGATTAGTTGATCAGTCTGTTGGACTATAATATACACAAAACAAGTAATGTGTTTACTTGAGTGTCAGGGAATAAAGACCGTCATGTTTTCTACTGCTTGCTGATATTTTATACTTTCTACCCTCACAATAATCGATGACACTCAGTTAACTTGTCATTGCTGTGATGATCTTTGCTGACTTCGCAGCATGACCTGCTTTTCTCCCCCAAGTCGCTCACCTCGCTGTGCTGTCTTCCTGTCTTGTAGTGTTTGTCTGAAACTGAACATATGTTAACAAGTATGTTCTGAATTATCCATATTTGATCACATCTGTAATGAAGCCATGCAGTGAGGAAGGTTATATATACTGTGCATATATAAAGATGATATCATGCTGCTGTATTTCTTTGTTACATCCTATAACTTACAAAAATGTAATTTTAAACTCAAAATTGCTGAACTTAAATTATCTTTAACACCTGTCTTTGCTCGCTTAGTTCGGTCTTTCTGCAGTCATAGTTCAAATGAATTTATTAACTACATATTATATTAAGTTGGGTAATGAACTTGCTTTATTGCTTACTAGCTCATGGCTTCCCGACCCAAGCCCATTGGGCCGGGTTCTGACAGACATTTAGAAAGACAAGACATTCTGTGGCTTCGGGCAGGTTGAGACAGTGACATGTGCCCGGAGACTCTAATGACACCATCAGTGGTGAATCCTTCCCCGGTAACTTGTCACTCAATACTGATCTGTGGTTGATCAGCTGCTGTTTGAAAGGTAACATGCCTTCAGCTCAGCAGATGTACTCGTCTACAATCAATCACTATAAATAGGTCTTAATTTAAGACCCTCCACTTACTTGTGGGGGTCCTGCAGCAGACGCAGTGTCTACTTTTCACCTGTAATTTCATCTAATGGACTTAGATTTATAAAAAAAAAAAAAAGCTGTGATTTTGTTTTATGTTCAAGCTGCATTTCATTTCAGGCACAAACAGCAGGAACAGTTGACTCTGTATGTAGTATATTGCAGCAATTTAGGTGAAGTGAATGTTCGGCCTTTAGTTATCAGAGTGATCAGAAAGGTAAAGGCCTGCTGGGCTCTCAGGATTTACCCTGCTCTTTAAACTAGTGGGCATCCTGCCCTGAATTAACTTAAACTGATGGTCTTAACGGAGAAATGATACCCTCAATAAATATTGGGCCTTTTACTCGCATTATGTTTTTGAATGCCGTCCAAAAGAGCTTTTCCTTGTTTACACAGCATCTGAATGTTGCCAGTAGCCAGATATTTGTTCTTGCTGATGCTTGTCCAGGTCCAAACATAATAACTCAGCGTGCTGCAGTCAGATACTGAACTGTAGAGACGACACTCCACCACAGGAAGTCAAAGGATGGAGTCCAGACAGACGCGCAGTAATTACACAACAGTTCTCCCTCTGACTAGATCTGAGTGTCGTCCTTGTATTATTGACAGACGTTGGCTTCACTCCTGTACGAGACAACGTGGATAATTACATGTACACATTCAGAAGGTAGGGCACTAGTAGTGGATAATTGATTCCTTCATTATTGTGATTAATGATTTTTAACAATCAATCAGAGAACTGCCCTTTCTAAGATTTGTTTCAGCTTTGCGGCTTTAAATTCCCTGTAATGTTCTTGAACAGTTGATCCGTGTGGAAACAGACGCGGCCGCCGGTCTGACTCTGCTGTGTGTGTTTTCCAGATCAACAGGACAATATGGCCACCACTGTTGCTGTCAGTCCCAGTGAATATCTTCAGCCTTCCACCACTGTCACACAAGTGAGTCTCACTTTATCTCTCGGTCAGAGCTGGAAGGTTTCCTGTGCACAGGCAGATTGCATCTGTTTTGTCTGACTGTGTTTGTCCCTGCAGGACAGCCAGCCCTCTCCTCTGGCCCTCCTGGCGGCCACCTGTAGTAAGATTGGCCCTCCTGCCGCTCAAGCTCCTGTCACCTCTCCTCCTGCGCAGCCGCAGCCTCGTCGACTTCTCCCTATAAAGCCGGCTCCGATCGCCCCCGCTCCACCCAAAAACCTGGGCTTCCTGTCAGCCAAGGGCAATGTGATCCAGCTCCCTGCCGGCCTGGGCTCCACCGCTCCTGGCAGCCCAATTGTGCTCACCATCCAGCAGAGCCCGGCTCGCACCAACAACCAAGCCTCTGCCAACATCCAGTACCAGGTGATGCCACAAATCCAGGGCCCCCAGACTATTCAGATGATGCCACAGGGGGGCCAGATCCAGCTTATACCAGGCACTAACCAGGCCATCATCACCACTCCCATGACCGTGCCGGCCCAAGCAGCCGCCGCCACCCCGGTCACGCCACAGAAGACTGTAGCTATCAAGCCCTCACCAAGGTTAAGGAAGTCAAACAACACTGCTGCTGGCATGGTGCAACTCCCCGGTGGGCTCACGCTCCCGTTTAACGTGGCGACCGGAGAGGTGGGTGGGACTCAAATCATCACAGAGACAGCAGCAGCACCACCCACTCCAGGAAAGGGACGACGAGGAAGGAAGAAGAAAGTAGTTCTAGCTGCTCAGCCTCCGCCTACTCCTCCCACACAGGCTGTCTCCCCACCCCCAGAGCAGATGGAGACCATCTTGATAGAAGCTGGTGACAACATCATTCAGGTACATCAGCCCAGAAAAGAGACACACAGCTCTTCTTTTCATCCAGCTTCACAACCTGCTCATCATCAACCCGCTCTGATTTTAGACCGACGCTGACAAACCATCATACACAGAATTCAAAGACAACGGCTGAGCTGTGAGTTCATGTAAAAATACCACTCAGAGGGAAAGTTAGAGGAAACGGAATATCTTTGAAAGCACAGTACAAGCAGGTTGTGAGAAGTGCGACACCTAGTGGTCAGATTTGGTGGCTGGTCTGGTCCAGTGTTTGGCTTGATATCAAACTGCTTTGAAAATGTTACAGCTTCAAGCTGATGCACCAACACACCCACTCTGTCATCTATCCAGATCCAGGATCTGGTGTGGTGTTCTGTCTAGAGAGATGATCCTGCCACTAAACCATCACTCCCGATGACCGATCTCTTTGTCTGATCACACACAGAAATGAGAATCATCTAAAAGCTTGTATAAACTCTTCTGTCTCCATCTGCAGGCAGGAAACAACCTGCTGATCCTGCAGAGTCCCGGGCAGCCAGCTGTGGTGCAGCAGGTCCAGCTGGTGCAGCCCAAACAGGAATCTCAGGTGGTGCAGATCCCCCAGCAGGCCCTGAAGGTGGTGCAGGCCGCCTCCGCCACGCTGCCGCAGGTCCCACAGAGACAGTCAGTGCCCTCGAGCCTGCAGGTGACGCAGGCAGAGCCGACGCCAACACAGGTACCTGCTCACACTCCGTCTGCTGTATCAGGAAACACACGGGAGTCGTGTTCAAACTCAAAATGAGGATGTTGTGTTGAAACTACTTTGAGCAGGGAAGTAGTATTAAATTATTTTAATCATATTTCAATTTACTTTCTAAAAAAAAATTTTTTTTATCTGTCACAATAATAACGAGCCGGATCATAAATCACTTTGTTCATCACTTTATTTAATTTGTCTTTATATTGTGTTATTTTATTTTTACTAGTGAAATACTTTTCATTCTTCAGATTCTCTTTAAAACCGCTACGGGTGAGTGGCAGTCCGTCCACCTCCAGGACACCACAACCACCACTTCTCTCACCACCACCACCACCTCGCTGCCCGCCCTCACTAAGAGG
>CAAKHC010019184.1:18152-49429 GCA_901007825.1 Macroramphosus scolopax | reverse complement strand
ATCAGGGGTCTTCAACCTTTTTAGCCCAGGGACCCCTTGGATGAGAGAAAAACAGAGCAGGGACCCCCACTTGAAATCCCCCCCCCCTTTTTTTTTTTTAAATATAAGCCTGACTTATAATAACTTTTAAATGTATTTTATTCAGCTTATTTCACTGTATTAACCAATTTCTGACTGGGTAGACTAAATAGATTTCGTCAAAAGTATATTATTATTGCATGTTAATGACATGTTCTTAATCATCTCAATCAAATAATAATAATTAAAAAAATTAAACTCACATATTATTTTGGTTAAAATTGCCTTTATTTTATTTTTAAGTTGGCAGACCCCCAGCAGTACCTCCGCGGACCCCCTAGGGGTCGCGGACCCCCGGTTGAAGACCACTGATTTAGATGATGTACTCACAGCTAGCGAGGTCCTCCAGTTGAATCTTGTGTGTTTCGGGGGGCTCGCTCTGAGGTCGGCACCAACCGTTCCTACACAGGGACATGGGGACGACCCCATACACATACGTCAACATGAGCGGCACGCCTACACCTGCAGGGAAAAGAAGAAGAAAATATTTGTCATTTTCCTTACCAAAATAATATATTTGTAGTATTTAGAAGAGACAGTGTTTTAAAAAAAATGCTCAAAAGGAAGGAGAAAATATCCTGACAGTTGATTTAACTGCCTCCTCATCACCAGTGAATGCACTTCAATGTGTTGTGTTTAATTAGTGACCTGCCCCTTTAAACAGGTTCTTCATCATTATATCATGTGAATACATTAAAACAAACACAAGAGGGAGCCCTTCCTGCTCAGGTTGCTGGCACATCTATAAAGCTATTCTTACCTCTATAAAAAGTAAATGCAAACTACTACTTAACTATATTACTAAATGAGGGAATGTACGCGGCTCCTGAGTGGAGCAGCAGTCAGGCATTAGCTTCAGGAACGTTCGTTCTTGCAAGCTTTAAAAGCCATTTTATTTGACCTGGAGACAAAATGATCTGGCTGTTTATGTCCACTTTATGTGATCTACAGCTAATCTCTTTCCACCCCTTTGGTCTAATGTCATGTAATCCAAAGCGTCGTGTAAAATAAGAAATAAAATTACATTTCGACTGATCGATATCGCTCCACTCTCCCACCGTAACCTTCACAGGAGTACTTTCCCCAGCCTCCCTATGCGGTGTGATTATGCAACCTGTGATTGAGATAGGAATTTGGGAACGCCATGCCGAGTGAGCACCAAACAAAGGGACGTCATATAACACAAGCGGGAACACTGGGACTCTATTGACTCGGCATCGGGGTTAAACTGGGGCAGGAGGATGAGCCTGCCAACGGCACGGCGGTGACACAACACAGCAGATGAAACACACGGCAGGAAGGGAAGCACACCAGTTGAAAAGGGGAGCAGAAAGTGGAGTGGGGATGCAAGCAAGGGGCCGGATACGCAGTGGTGAGGATAAGAGTACAGTGCGGCTAAATGTGTGTTTGAGTGCGCCAAGGGAGGGCCCGTCAGCGTGCAACGGGGTGGTGTTTTTGACACTGCAGAGAGACGTTATAAAGCTGCTAAGGCTTTAAGGATTGCTGTAGTGGCCGGCTACAGTGGGCATGAGTCATCAAAATGCTAATATGCAGTGTGTGTGATGTGGAATGTTTGCATACACACACCTTTTTTGTGAGTATTCATACAGTTTTCTGTTCGCGTATAGAAATATGTGGAGGCAGGACAGCCCACCAGGGTTAAGATGACACACATTACATCCTACAGCCAAGCCTGCTTCGCTAGGTGAACGGGAATAAGCTTTTGCCCTGTTAACCTAACCCTCTAACCCTCTGGCCACCGGATCGTGACCCCTAGAGGACTGTTATACCCGGCCAATTTTGCTATGTGTGTATAATCTTTCCGTATGGTCGGAGAACAGATGTGACCCATCTCTTCTTCATTCCACCCTGCAGTCATTGCACAGTTAATATTTCACTTCAAACCACAACTGTGTTACATGGAAAAGGAAGTGGAGCTCCAGAGTCATTAGAGTGGATCATCTGGGTGCAATCCATGGATATCTGTTAGGACATATTTCAGTCTAACCCAAAACTGTCAACCTGCTGGTGGCAGTCAGGAAGAATCATCCATTGTTAATGAAGAACGTGTGTACAAGGTGTCAAGGCAATGCGTTCATTAATTATAGAGATATTTTCCAGACAGTGGCATCTTGAGAGTTGCGCCACTGGCACAGACAGAAAGAGAAATATGACTTTTTTTTTCAGATGGTTTCAAGGGTCGAGGCTCAGGTCGCACTGGGCGGCGCTGGAGTCGTCGTGTTTCTCACCTACAGTCACAGCTGCTATGACCGGCGACACAAAAACTGACATCATCACCCCACTTGCCACAGTCAAGTAGTGCTTACTTCCTGAGATATTGTTTTTCTTACAGCGACCATGGACCTGGAAAACAATAAATAAAACATTGATTAGATCATGTCATTTCAATTTGGTGACAGCAGGCTTTGCTGACTCGTATGTACCTTGCGGCCCATGTAGATTGGTATGCCCACGATGATGACGGGGATGGCGATGCCTGCTATGAGGGAGATGACCACCGGTGCCCCGAGCAACATGCCCACCTGCCACAGAACCTTGCGGGTCTGCGACCATGGCTTCTTCCCCCAGAATGTACATCCTGAGGGACTGAGAGCGACAGGAGACAGATCAGGAAACCAGATCAGGTCGGAGTTTTAACCCTCATTACACGCAAAGTCTACAGACAAAACATATCTCATCAGATTATATGTTGTTTACATCATCAAACTCCCCTGCTTCCCATCAGGGCTTAAACTAATCAGCATGGTGACATCCCGGAAGCACTTAAAATATGATTTGGGACGGGCGATGTTGTGCAGAGACTCGCTCATGTTTTGGGTGATCGGGGAATTGAACACATGAGCTTCAACTGATGACAATGAACAGCGCTTTTATTTATTCACAGCACCCAGCGTGTCTGGTACTGGTGGCAGTTCAGAGGCAGCTACCGGTGTTACGTCTAAATCTGTCAGGACTCTACTGAACAATTCAGTGCTGATTGCATTGAACACAACGTTCAGGTATGTTGTGCAGCTAACTGGATACGACACATCGAGTTAAAGCATCCGACCGGTCTTGGGAAATATCTGTGAATGACTGATGATCAGAAGCAACAGCAGCTGTAGTAACACGTATGCTCACATTGTTCCTGTTCTATGATGTTAGTGTTGCCTTTAAGTGTAATGTGTTACCAGCCTTTGGTGTTGAGGTGTTAATCCAACTGCAGAGCACCGCAATGCATCAGTGACTAATGTTGTTCAGTCTTAATCTAGAGGCAATTAACTCGTAAGAGCAGCGGTGACAAAATAAGCAACATTAACGGCACCTTCAGGCCCGGCTATCTCTCAAAGGTTTCATTTATAGCACAATGTCACTCTGGGGGTCTAAAAGCCTGAGAGGGTGTGTGTGTGTGTGTGTGTGTGTGTGTTATGGTTGCTGCTGTGAGTTGCTAAAAGCTTTGCCCTTCCATAGGACGTTTACTGTAATTTGCAGTGTGAACGACATGGATGAGAGAAGAGGAGAGGAGGAGGTATGAAGGGGATAAAGAGGAGGGAGGGCGTCCCCTTTTTTTCAGCTGTCACAACACCCATCGATCGATTCAGGAGCGTTTTCTACACACTCTCCAAAACAGAAAGATCAAACGTTCCAAATTCGGGCGACCATCATTGAGCCATTCTGTATATTCTCCTGCATGTAAATATGAAGTCAGATAGAAAGTGATTAACTGATGTGAAGGCAGCAGTGAGTCTCTTCCAGGGCTGGAAAAAAATCAATGGAAGCTCAGGCGAACTGCTTAAAGCAGCGAAGCATCCAAACAATGACATATTGTGTGTGTGCTTTGCTGACTGCCGCTGTTTTCATCTGCAGCTTAGCAGTGCTTTTTTACATCTAAAAGCAAAACCCCATTCAGGACTACTTATTTCATTGAAGCTACTTCATGCGTCAAAGGTTTTCTCACCTCGTGTTTGCTTCTCTTTGTGTCATGAACCACAGTTCATTGTGGGGCTGCAGGTAATGAAAGCCAAGGAGATGTCTCGGTATGTTAGTGCACGCACACGAGTGTGAAGAGGAGGTGTTGCTGGGGTACCTGAGGTAGTGCACGTCGGTGATCTCCTGCATACAGAGCCAACAGAACTGGCACGCACACACGGTGCAGTTCATACGGTTGCAGCTGCCGTCGTTGGTCTTCATGATGTAGGCGCCGCAGCGAGGGCACGGTTTGATCTCCTCTGCATCTACAACGACACGGAAATGTTCATCCTTTAAACCACCACATGTATCATCCTTGTCAAATGTGATGTAGTGACACTAGATGGCGCTACACTTTCACACGCATCACCACATTTTTTATATGCCTTTTGGATTAAAGCCCAAAAATAAAGGTTGCACCTCCTCCAGGTTCTTCATTGAAGACGTACAGCGTGGAGGCGTCGTTGCTGCCTGAGGTGTGGCGGGCTCGCTGACGGCGCGCCTGGTCACACGTCTGGTTGGGGTGCCACAGCTGCCGACAGTGGTAGCAGAACTCGGTGTCACATCCCTCCCGGCCACAGCTCAGCTTGGGACACTCGGCACAGCCGTAAGCTATCACCGCATAGCTGAGGAGAGACACACACATGTTTATTTGGGTTGATGTCTTTTGTTTCTCCCGTGCACTGTTCGGCTCAGTGAATCCCAATCCAGAGCGAGATACAACTGTATCCCTCTGGGACGGGTTTCCAGAGTTCAGTACCTGAACCAGAAATAATTCCACCCTTAGATCTTGAGCAGGCATTATGACGATAGCAGGGAGCTTTATGCCTGTGGACCTAATCCGACTCCTCGGAGGGCATATTAACATACATTTTAATATTCAAAGGATCACGTGATTAATGATCAAATACAGGCTAAAATAACTGCATGCACCACAGACCTCCAGGATCCAGATTCGGCTCTATTTTGAGGCTATTTGAAAGGCTGCACCACCGATTTTCCTCTTGCATCTCCAACATGATGTGGTTTTGTTTGACAAAAGTCCAAATCCAAAAATTGGTCCTCTGCTTGATGTGAACTTTATACTTACGAGATAAAACCACTGGTGTCTTATACCAGGAACTTTACTCAAAGTTCAATATCGATATCAGACGTTTCCACTCCTCATATACAGTACTGGACATACTCGTACTCTGCATGTACAGATTCAAGCATGTGGAGCACAAACATGCACATCAGAGCCGACATAATCTCCCGTTAAGCGTCTGTCGCTAAGACCTCCAGGAATGTGTGTATGTTGAGGACATGGGAATACACAAACCATAACTGGGAGCGACGGGTTTACGTAACCAATCACAGCCTCTTTCCTCCACCCAACTTTCAACCCTCCTGTGAATTAGCTGCAGAGTGAGACATCCCCCCTGTAATGCCGTTGTATTTAATTCACCACAGTACCAGACAGACTGGCGTATTGATTTTTGCTCCGCTCATTAATCAAGATAAGGCAGTGAGTACTGACAACCCGGGAGACGGATAGTCTACCGCTGGATCCTGAACCTTAATTCATACGAGCTTTTGACCACAAATACTGGCTCGATACACACACACACACATAATATGCACACACACACAAACACGATACAATTTCCCATCAGCAGCCTTATCCTGTTACCATCCACAGAACCGATGGTGATACAGCGATGGATCAGCGTCTGTCCCATCCAACAGCAGCAAACACACATCTGTTCTGAATTAACTCAGAGCATGCTGCATTGCATTGTGGGCCATGCCTGACTTTAAGGATGTTTCACTGCACGATTCACGGGGATCAATTCTGCAATTAAAATCGCATTACAGTCGTGTTTGTGTGAACGTGGAACTCAAACTGTCAGTCGATCTTTGCAAAGCTCGGTCGTTCTGGGACTGAACAAGGCTTCATCTTTCTTCCTTTATGCTGCAGCATAAAGCTCGAGGGCGGGATGACAGGGTTTGACAAGGACAGTCATATTGTTGCTTTTGTGTGAGGGTGTAGATTTTCGTGTTGGGTAATTACAGCGAGCTGCTTCTTTGCCTCTCAACATGTTAACAAAATAAGAACGACAATCAATACGAGGTCTTGTTTATTATCTTTGCCTTTTTCTCTCCCGTATTAAATCTTCTCTCAATGTTCTCATCTCAAGTAGTTGCATAACAAATCTCTTTGTTATACTAGAATTTAAAGCAGCATTGATCCCCACCTGCAGTCCGGCGCGGGGCACCAGCGGGTATCCGGGTCAGCAGCCAGGAAACGCCTCAACTGGTATTCCTCGAACCTCTCCAGCAGTGCCCGGTCATCCAGGATCGCACGAACATCTAATGGCGCCAGTGTTTCGGGGCACTGCGGGCACGCGATGCCCACCCGGCTCTCCGATATCTCGATGCGCAGGTACTGTCGGAGGCAGTCGGAGCACGTCCGGTGGGAACAGGACGAGAGGCGCGGGAAGTGGCAACGCGGCTGGCTGAGCAGGCACAGTGGACACTCCTCCAGGTGTTCATCGAGCAGTTGGTCCTGGCTGGAGGAGGAGAGGGACAGGACGCCGGTGGAGCCGCTGCTGACCCCGCCCGTGCATTCGGCTGTGGCGCCGCCATCCTCCACCACCTCAGCGGCCGCCGGAGGTCCTCCTCCTTCTCCTCTTTCTGCTCCAGAAGATCTTGATTCTCCGGCCTCTTTGAGGTTGAGGTCCTGCGAACAAACCCGGCGCATGTTGATGGAACAAATCATGTGCATGAGAAACGTCCTTGTACTCAAGGTGGAACAGTAAACTGCTGCTGATATTCTGCTGCTGTGCACAAGAAAGGATCTGAGGTGACGAGTGTAAATGAAAGCGAATGGAAGGTCCTCACATCTCTAGATAAATCAGCAGGTAAGTGTGTATGTATGAGGGAAGCTTATTGTACTTTGGCTACTCGGTTTCTTGGCAACATAATTCCTAGAAATTACCAATTCATTAAATAAACACTCTAATGGATTTGGGCTATAACACAGAGGGAAGAAGCCAGCAGCAGCTAATACATCCAGAGTTAATGATCTACAGCCTCTCTTCAGCATCCTCCTTTCTTACGCAACAGCCTGTGAGACATCTTTATTTTTGCCGTTTTAAAGCAGAAAAGTGTCGTCGAACTTTGATTTCAAAGTGTCAAAAGGTTGCGACAGCACAGACGTGTTTTTGTTTTCATCTTCTGACAATAGAAATGGCAGGAATTAAATCTACATTGAAGGTCCTGTGTGCCGTACAAAGGTAGAAGCACAATTTAATTATAATGGACAAATATTAAGGCTATATAATGAACATTATAATACACAAACTCACACTCAAATATCCTAAACAAACATCAAACATGTAATGCTAATGTTTAAAAAATCTACATGAAGCATTTAATTCATGTAAAAGATATAAAACTACATGATTTGGATGATGATCGATCGCTCTCACCTGCTCCGGGTGCTCGCTCGGCGTCAGGGTGATGGCCACCTCCTCCTTTGGCCAGACTTCCACGGGCCTCTCGGGCCTTGGCTCCGATTTGGGCTTTCGGCTGAAGAAGTTCAGGAAGCTCAAGGGCCCCGTCTGCTGCTTTGGCCTCTTCATGGTGTCGGACTAGAGCAGGAGCAGCAGCTGAGGAGGGCAGGCCAACGACCATGAGCAGGATGCAAAAGCGGGTGTGAGAGAGTGCTTGTGTGTTTAAGTGTGTGTGTGTGTGTGTGTGTGTGTGTGTGGGGGGGTGGCTGAGCACAGTGAGCTCTCACAGCTCAGAGTCTTGGAGTGGGGCGGCTGCTCTGCTGTACGAGGGAGGAAGTGAGGGAGAGATGGAGATGACAGGGAGGAGGTAATCCCTGCCTGAGGGGAACATCACTAATTTGGATTCTTTCTGAAGCCGGGTCACGTGGTTTAATTTCTCGATTCGATCGTCTTCTTCTTCTTCCTCCTCCCCTTCCACTGCAGTTCCCTCGGCCTTCGCTACTCCTGAACGGCCGATTGTCCTCAAATCCTTTTGTCCTCCTCTTCTATCTCAGCAGCCCCTGAACCTGGAGGAAAAAATACAAACCAAAGCAAAGTTAACCAGAGCTGATGTCGTGATACTGTGATATTATCAGTATTTAACTTTAAATGCATCATGATGACGTCATCGTAGTACATCATGTTATCATTACACAAACTTCTGAGGTGGAATCTAATCGTGTGGGAAAGTTATAGCTACATTCATTATTTGGTTGAACTGTTAAATTGCAGGCGTCTCCTCCTTTCTAACTTCCAGAACCCCGTCTGTAAACCCTGTGGATAAGAACATAGATGTTATCTATTAATTTCTTCCCTCCGGCTGCAAAGAGCCCCGTTATAAAGACTAAAAATAGAACTTTCGCACAAAAACTCCGGACGGCTCGTATTGTTTCATTCGTTCTTTCATCGGCAACGTGTTGATATTTAATCCCTGCAAAACTACACCACAATAATCTAAGCTATATTCTGTTTACGTCGTGGGCTCAGGCAAAGCAGACACAATACTCACTTTAGAATTTGACCTTTACAATGTCAAAATAGTAGCAACAACAAAAATAAGCTTTGCTTTATTACCCCATGAATCGCTATTTAAAATCCCCTGAGAGTTATTTACAGTGATCCCTCGCCACTTCGCGGTTCACTTATCGCGGATTCGCTATTTCGCGGATTTTCATAATGCATTTTTTTTTTTTTTGGTGCATTGTGCTCTGCATTCTGATTCGCTAAAAACTCACTCCCGCTTCTTGTATCAAAACATGCTACGAATTGTGCTATCATTTTGTCGTCTCGTGCAGTTATGTGTACGTACTGCACACATAACTGTTGAGAAGAGAACACTGCAGAGCGCAGTCAGGATGCAGCGGCCCAGTCTGAAGAGCAGTGAAACGGCCTACACGCGAGTCACTGTATTTGTATACATGTAATAGTTGCTAATTGTAAAAAAAAAAAAAGTTTTCTATTTCGCGGATTTCACTTATCGCGGGTCATTTTCGGAACGTAACCCCCGCGATAAACGAGGGATTACTGTATATCGAATTACATTCAGAGTGAAAACACCAGAGAGGGATTTGGGACCTCTGTGCCCCGGCCGGGCCGTCATATGGTCTCACGCACGCGAGACACAAAGACCAGATGGAGAGACTTGTGACCGGTTTGACGGAAAAGGACCGGGGAGACGGAGGGTGAGGAAAAAGAGGCGCGGTGATAGACGGCACAGACAACTCGTTCTGTCTCCATTAGGCAGCAGCGAGCTTTCATAATCAGGCCCAGAGAGCAATGAGAGCATGAGGTGATTCATGCCACCCCAGACCAATTAAAATAGCTGTCTGCTTGTTGGTACGACGTCAGATCGAACCATGGAACACAGCATATCTGATGACAGACAAACTTCAGTTAGAAGATCTAAGACAGATTCGTTTTTTCTAAATCTAGAATTAAAAAGTTAAATGTTTCTCACTTTTAAGTAAAAACACAAAAAACTACAGAGAATGTACAACTATAGTTCAATGCTTCATCATTCTTTCAACAGGGAAGCAAAAGAATTTGGATTTATGTAACGCTGCAGTGCTGAACTTCCTTTCCTCTTGAATGGAGATAGAAGGTTAAGTTGTGTTTATACTCCAGTCCTCTAGGTATTACTTTGACGAGAGTAATATCTACAAGATAGTACAAGCTGTTGGATTAAAGGCATCCGAATGATATCAAAAGTAGCATAAATTATCATAACTGAATGGAAAAACGGCCAATTCTGTAAAAGCAGAACTTCCTTTTAGTTGTACACTTCAGAAAAAAAAGAAAAAAAAAAGTGTAATATAAAGGGAATTTTTAAGCGTCTTGCCTCGTAATACCACTTTGTCCCTCAGGAGGCGATAGTGAGTCACTGTTGTGCAGGGGACAAGCGGCCAAGGCCGACCACCTTACGGAGGAAACAGAATTAACCAGCTTTTATAGACGATGTCGTTCTTTCAGTCAAAGCTTGTGAACATAAATGAGTGTTAAAATATTAATTAACTGGTAAACTGAGTTTCACCTTCAGATCAGATAGTTTCTTGTAAAAGGTCGGACACCTGAACAATCTGGTAATATGTGCAAGCTCGCTCACGTCACCTGTAAATCTCCAAACTATTACCTGTCTCTATAATAACTGTGTTACTCAATCCACCGTGAGTGAAGGTCAAAGGATGAAGATGGAAGATTCAGAAACTCCCCCTCAAATAGATCCAATGGAGAGACGGTGGGTGCAAAGAAAGGAGGAGGAGAGGAGAAAATATCCTGTTCTCTTTAATGTCGTCACTCGGAAGGCTCAAGGGAACGTAGTTAACAACACTGGAGATGGACACGGCGGCTGCAGCCACATACTGGGAGGGGAGAGCACAAGTTTACAGCTTAATGGTTTTCTTTTCTCTTGGATGCTTTCGTGCATGTGTGTGAGTGTGTGTGTGTGTGTGTGTGTGTGTGTGTGTGACCTCTCATCCTTACACAAGGACACCGGTGCTCCTTTGATGTTTCCCCCCTTCACTCTCTTGGTTAAAGGGAACCAATAATCCTTTAACTCGCATTTGGAAGAATTAGAATTCTAAAGGCGTCGAGGGGGATTACAGAGAACTAAAGGACAAATGCAAAATCATTTTTTCTTTCGGTATCGGAGAACAAAACGATCCGATCGCGTGTTTAATTTTCACCTGTTCGTCACCAAAGTGTAAATATTCATCAACCTGTGTTTCAAGAGTAAAAGTGCAAAGTGACTCATAACCTGCTTTTACATGTTTGGAAATACCTTGTCCTTCAGAGAGAGTTCAGAGCGAGACCATTGCACTCACTGTCATTTCAAATGTGTCCTGCGGGGCCTATTTTCAGCAAAAAAAAAAAAAAATAACCTACTTTGTTCCTGGAAGAGAAATGTATCTGCAGCTTCTCAGATGGGTTTATAATATTTATAAAATAGATGTGTTATAAAACATCCTCGCTCCGCTCTTTTCTTCTATCTGAAGAAGAAAGCACCAAATGTTTAGGATTCTCATTAAGAAGTCATCCACAGTTAAATTAGAAAAGGTAAACGAAGGTGAAGTTCCTCTACAAAGTTCAAACTGACTTCCCCAAGACGGCTGTGTGACCTTACGACCTGCAGATGAACCTCAGACTGACCCTTAAATGAAGCAGCTGCCATGAAATAACACCATTCCCATGTACTCTCACAGCAGGAAACTTTCATTTTTAATTCATTTCCAACCCGCCTCCTTGCCCAAAAGCATCAACTGACATTACATAATAGACAAAAGCTTTGGCTGGAGTCTTGTTTTCGTACCTTCTGACGAGATGTAGCATGCTGACTCACAACCGTTTCAATCGGAGTACAAAAGCAGCATGCACTCGCTGACAAGCACTTATCTACAGAAATTGAAGACTATATTATATAAATAGCATGTTAATGGAAGTTTTAAAGGGACATGCCATTAACTTTACAAAATTACATCCATTTACTGTGACACAACTCAACCTGTGAAATGCGTCATAAGGGTCATCTGTGCATCGAGAGTTAACAAAATAACTGTATCATCAACTTTGACTGTATAATATGAGTGGATGCAGCCACCATGATGTCACTTGTCAATCACAAAGTATCAGCCCTAAATCAGACCCTGCTTTATAATCTATTTTAATCCAAATGGGATCATAATTTACTGGTCATTAGAAAACATTGCGTGTTTAAGGCACTAGCGCACTGGCTTCATTTTTCATTCCTGTAAGGTCTGTCCAGGTCTTTAATACAGTCTATGGTTACAAACTGCACGTTTGCAGTTCTTAAGATGCGTTGTAGGTGGAAAATTAAATAATGCCACTGGCTGCATTACAGGAAATATTGGATCCAGTGTGTTTGTTGCTGGGAAATTAAAGTCAAGATATCTGAGCTCCTCTAATCTCTTTTAAACGTGTGTCACTTGTGTTTCTGAATAAAATAAATCAAAAGTACTCTGCTGAGCTCCCAGAGGTGTGCTGACATTAATATATCTACAGGTGAAGATACACTTAATTAAGAGAGAGCGGGAAACAGTAATGTCAGTGAAACTGCCTGAACTTTGTGTGTTAGGGTTAGGGTTAGTTGTTGATGTATTACTGTAACTTTTGGTCTGTACAGGCTGGCTGGCTTTGTGCCACAAGAACATGGCGAGAAAATACATAATCTTTTCTCTTTGCATTGCAAACATGAATGAGATGCCATGACCTTAATAGTCTGAGGCCTTTACTGCATTCATTATATTTGGACGTTAAGTAGATTATTCTCAGAATATATTGTTTCTGATATCAGGACAGCATTTGGGAGTAGGTATGGCACTCTGCCTTTTGATGAAAGATGAAATGACAATGACAGATGGGATTATTACACAACCAGCATCTGCCCCGAAGCCATTCCCCCTGCTTTGTTGTGCCAAACAAGGAAGTGAGACACTTCTTTTGTCCTTTGCATTAACTGTATTATCACAGCTGCATCATCTCCTCAGTTTCAAGGTGTTCTTGAGGATGAGACAATTTCTTAACAAGCTGTTGCTATCCAATCATTGGACAGGGAATACGGAGGAAGGTCAGTTTTCAGCCTGATGCTGAGTTCTGCCTTAGTGGAGCCTGGGAAACCTGATGATACACCCTATTAAATATCTGTTCACTGGACAGAATCCCACAGCAGCAATGCGGGTTTCAGAGGCAGGAGAGTGACCTCAGCCTGCCCACACACTCTTCTACTCAGCGGCATCCCTGACCAAAATACTGTTTTTGTTCCATGTGCTGCATGTGGAAGCACAACTTTATGATGCTGCATCGCAACAATAAACACGTTTTGCAAATAGCATCAGTGTTATATCTATGTCACAACCCACTGATCCACATGTTTCAACTCTGCAGCCTGAACAAAAGAAGTATTATTCAACCAAATAAGCCAATAATCCATAAGGGCAACAGGCCTACACATATTTGGGGGCGCTATTTAAATAAAAGATGACATAAGACGTCAAAAGCAAGCTTGAATAACCTCGATAGTTATACAAATAATTTATCATCCATTCACTTTAATCATTTAAAGAGGCATATGTCCAGGTCATCACTATGCTATAGGGAGTGGCATGTTTAATAGACTACGTATTCCCATTCACCTCCATATCCATGCAGTCTTCATTGAGCATTACCGAGTAGAACCCACCGTTTAAACGTTTAAAAGTCCGCCACTGAAGCAGATAAAACACACGAATAATTCGTATTACGTAAAGGGTATCTTACCTCTGCACGGCGCCTTGTCTTTGCAGCGTAGAATCAACAACTGGCTCCTCCCCTGGAGGACCAAACAGAAGCACACAAATCCTTCTCTTTTCTCTGCTGCAAGGAAAATCTCTCCGAGCGCCAAAGCTGCAGAGAGGATCCGGTTCGGTGCAGGGGGGGATCGAGGAGAGGAGATCCGCGGTGAGGACAGCCTTCCCCCGGTACAGTCTGATGGCTTTGCTTTGCAGTGGCCTGAGGGGAGGCACACTGCGGTGACATGAACCAATAGGATGACGCACAATCCCAGGATCCCCTATTCATAAATGCCCAGTCTCATATAAACACTGGTTCTCACATGTGTGCACTGTCGGATACACACACATGCAACCTGTTTTTAAGTTACCAGTCCACCAAACAACTCCATTTTATAATTATGTATTATGAATAATATTATTGTTATTAATACGTGTTTCTTTTTTAGATGTGTGTGAAAATATGTGCCTTCCTAGTTTTACGTTCCAATTGTTTACAGGGATTTTATTATGCTTAATATTGTTCCTATAATATGTTGTGGATTCCATTAATCACCTGCAATTTATGGGGCACTTGTGATACTACCAGTGCTGCATTGTATGTCATTTAGGCATCATCAGTTTAGATTTTCTGATAGTGCACGAGCTTAGAGTTTAAGCAAACATTGTATGATTGTAAGTGGTTGGTTTATCTTTGGCACTAATACATATTCTATATAGTCAAGAGTTGCATGCTAATACAAAATAAGGAATTTCCGCTATCGTGTATCAGAACTACAACTATTATGGTTCAGTGAGGCAAAGAAAGCGGAAGTTATTGTCGGAAACGGAAATATCTAACCAAACGGAAGAGAACCACGTACAAGGACATCAAGCTACGTCTCGACAGAAACAGTTAACATCCGGTACGTTCTTTAGGCTTTGAAAATAAAATCACTCGTAGTCTTATACTGTATTGAAACATTTAATACTATGACACTATGGAAAAAACACATGGAAGTTAAAGCCCAATTATTTCGAACAATTTTTATTTACACATATTTACATCAAATTGTGTTTTAAGAATAATGAACGGATATATATTTACTGTATTATGTGCTCAGCTTCAGGTTTTAGGTAAGTCATTATTAGTGGAAATGGGCTTTTAATTTTAAATACATAAACCGGAAGTCATGTTGTTGTCGCTGCTGCTTGCGGATCACAGGCGAATCAGAAAATCAATTAAGTTATGAAAAATACCATTAATTGCCTTTCTTTGTCACCGCAGCTCATGAAGAAATGGCGGATCTCCAGTCGTTGTACTTTTACGGATAAACGTATCCCACCGAATGCGGTGTACACGGACGACAAAAATAACCACATTCGACAGGAATACTCACGTTTTCTAGGTAAGTTAGCATGGTAGCTAACTAGTGAAGTTGACATTAGCTGCTCAGCTAACTCAATCGTAGGTTAACATGGCCATTAAGACCGAAAGATGACACTCGCCTGTCATTAACTGGTACGAACGTTTTTCTGCTGTTAGGATTAGCCACATACTCAGTCGCTCACCGCCAGTTTACCCTAAACATGTTGACATGAATTGTTACGCATTAGCTATATGCCCTTTGTGAACATGTTTCAGTTAAATTGTTAGCTGTCTCGCTTGGCTGCTCTCTGCCGTGTTACAATAACAGCGCTAACGTGTTAGCAATTTGCTAAAGCAGCTGCGATTGATATTAAATGTGGATCTTTCCTTCGTTTCCGCTATAAACGGATCAGCTCGAAGGTGCACCGAATTTACATCTGTTGTACAAGATGTAGTCACTTAGAGAAACCATTGTCAATGTCAGTAAAAATACAGTTAACTGTTCGACGATCGACTTAGTTACACCTCGTTTCGACTTTGTAAACATACTGAAAACGGGAAGAAAGTTGGATACGGACTTATAGCACTTTTGTTTCACAAACGTTATGCAGTAAACGTGGCGATACACAAGCAAAGTGATCATGTTGGATGTGTATCATGTAATCTATTCGAGCAGAGTCCGGATGTGTTTTCATGGCACCATCACTATTTACTACTACAGACTAGCTACTAGCTATTACTAGTAATAACAAAAAATTGTGTTATTCATTTCATCGTCATACTTTGCAACAACATTTTCAATTAGACTGTAACATTACGTTAAAGGGCACTATTATTCATACATTTGTATTCATTTATTTTCAATTAAAATACAACTCGCTGCCCTAGTAGATTTGACTAACATGAGCTTATCAGTTCTGTTAGTGTATTGCAACGGTCTATAAATGTGTGGTTTTATAATACACATTTAAGATCTGGGTGTTTTTCTGTCTCTCATTTACCTAGAAATCATCAATAATATCCCCCAAACGTACAAGAATGAGCTGATGGTTTTGGAAGTCTGCAAGAAGACGTTGCAATCAAGAGAGAGGCTGACTGGAAGATGCCAAGAAAAAAACAACAGAATCCACAGCCAGTCAAGTGTGGGTATTCAAAGATTTTCTATAAGTTGGAAAGTAGATGTGTCGTTAAGACACACAGTAGCTGGTTCCTTACCAATTTGTGCAAAAATAATGGCTTTCTACAGCCGTATAGCACATGACCAGCAAATGCATACAAACAAAAAGATATTTTGTCTGATATTCAGGCCACTAAGATATTCAGGCCACGAAATAGAAAAATAGGATTTTTTTAAACAAAATTTTCTTTCCCCTCTAGAACAGAATCATTACAACCCTGCGCTACTATTTTTTATTGTAGGTTTAT
The DNA here is from genome assembly GCA_901007825.1 of Macroramphosus scolopax. Classification (NCBI taxonomy): domain Eukaryota; kingdom Metazoa; phylum Chordata; class Actinopteri; order Syngnathiformes; family Centriscidae; genus Macroramphosus; species Macroramphosus scolopax. The sequence goes on along the minus strand of CAAKHC010019184.1, from coordinate 33,293 downwards.
TATAGGGTAGGTAATGAAGAACATAATGAAGTTATGAGATATATGGGTTGGTATTATCAGTGTGACAGCAGGTGTTTTATGCTGCTACCCCTAAACTAATAACCTGGCTGGAGCCTACTAAACATCACGGTGCCAGAAGGGGTGAGGACAGCAGGGACAGGCTGTGCAGTCCAGGTCTAAATACCCTCTGGGAGACTGGCCAGGTGCTCCCTGTTGCACTGATTAGCTCCGCCCACAAGGTTCTGCAAGGCAACACAGATGGACAAAAACAAGGGGAAACACACGATAGGCCCTGCTATTGTACAAAAGTCACACTGGTATAAAACTGTTCAAAAAAGTTTGGTATTTAGCCCAACACTGGACCGGTGTACTCGATCTTACCACTAGGTGTCACACTTGACTTGGCAGCTGCACTTATTTGGAACATAATAATGACACACAAAAGAGCCTGTGATTAGCCCCATTTACAAAGCCTATCCAAGGCGGGAATATTGCTCCATTAATGGGCCTTTCTGTTGTATATAATGCGCACAGACAGATTAGGGTGACAGATTCAACGTCTCGTTAAAAGGGACAGCTCCGACGACAGATAGATTCACACTAAACGCAGCATCTGTTCTGCTGCATTTCACGCTTCTGATTTCAGAACGCCGGGATGCTTTATTAAGTCACGCACTCGGGGTGATTACAGAATCTCTGTATACTTGGCTAAGGGGAGTGTCACCAAATGCTGTTGACAAAACTCTTGCCAAAAGCTCCTTTAAATGACCGCTGTGAAACTTTCTATCATGTCACATGCTCGTCCGTGTTGGCATAAGAAAGGAGGTTCAATTTATATTCAAGAAAGCTATTTCATTAGCATGAGCCTCGTTCAATGAAAGAGTCCTTCATCTCTCATAATTTCTCATGTTAGACATAAATGAGTAGAGACCCTGCATATTGCACAGCACGCAAATGTGAGTCTTTAAATGAAAAGCAAAACCTCAACTTGTCCAATAAGCCGAGACTAAACTTAATCATGGCATTTTAATTATATTTATTCAGGAATAAAACATTCTATTCATGATGATAAAATCTTTTTTCCTCCCAGCCCTTGAAATTAGAGCAGCTTCAGGGTCGGGTTGCTTTCTGCATCATGTGTTCACTGTCTTGAAGGTTCGCCAGTAACATGCAAACAAATAAGTAATTACTTCTTATAACAGTCATTGTGGTTGTTAATGTTGTTGATGGGCTCCTTTTTTATGGCTGCAGTGGATTCTGAAGATGGTGTAGCCATTGAAGCCCCTGGAAACCTCACGTTAGATACAGACTTCCTTCTAGGACAAGACCTTGAGTTTGGTGATCCTGATCATGACCAAAGGATTCTAGGTCTGGAAAAGTTCTCAGGTTTGTCTTTCTTTTATTATCTACTATCTATCTACTTTAAAAACTCCCTTTGTCTGTTCACTCACTTATAGCAAGGCCAAATCTATCTTTCTGATCTCTCTCGGTCTACTTTAGTCTCTCGCTGTCGTCATATGTTGCATGCTCAAATTCCTGCGTGTGTTTGGAATTGGACATAACCACATATTGACAATTCACCTATTCATTAAATTGTGAAGTGACTGGAAGTATCACACAGCCTGGCCTTTGCAGTTTATTTCAATCAAAAGTTTAAAGTACTTTTACTTTTATAGAACCTCTATCGTCTACTGACGCCTCAAAGTGCTTTACAGCACATCTACACACATTAGTGAACTCATGGCAAAGGCATCTTGAGCAGTTCCTCCAGTGTCTAGCTCAATGACTCTTTGACATGATCTCTGCAGGAGCCAGGGATCTAACCAGGGACTTTCAGATTACTGGACAGCTGGCTCTACCTCTTGAGCCCTAGCTTTATGTTTTATTTAAAGCCCTAATCTTCCCTTCCTTTCATTATCATGAAAACATGTAAATTATTTGAAAGGTTTGACCACAGAAGGCATCGTAGCGATGGCTTCAGTTGTCAAGGAGTGGCTGCAGAACAAAGACGGCTTCAGGAACGTTACTCTTTGTTCCTCAGTGAGGAAGTGAAGCCCCTCTGTGTCGCAGTGAGAGAAATGGAACTACCAGCTCATATTTCCCAGCATGACTTTGTCGGCAAGAGTGATCTGAAAAATGGAAAAGCAGAGAAAGGACCTGAAACACCATTATTATATCAGGGTCATAAAAATACGACCATAACCATCAAGGGGACCATTATAAGAGGGCTTGTATTCATCATCATCATCATCATCATCAACATCGGCTGTTGCCTCTGTCACCACCACCCCGCTGCCATTATCATTTCCCCCCATCATCATCATCATCATCATCATCATCATCATCATCATCATCATCATCATCATCATCATCATCATCATCATCATCATCATCATCATGTGCACTCATCATCATTATCATCAGCAGCAGCCTCAACATTATAGTCATCATCATTATCATTAGGCTTGGTAATCATGGGCGAGGGGTTTCCAGGGGGCAGGATGTAAGGGCAGCCTCGACTCTCGCCTTCCACATTCTCTCTTTCGGCGTCTGTGAGGGAAGGTTGCTGCTCTCCTCTGGCTTGTTCACTTCAGCCGCACTGACTGGAGTCGGAGAGTGCTGTTGTTTTTCCTTTTTACCTTCTGGGAAAAGTATTTCTCCCTTTTTTTTTAAGTCTCTTTGTTGTCTCAACATCTCGGATTGCAACACAGCAAACGCACAGTTGCTCTCGTTCGTAGGACTGTGAGTATCAAACGTTACAGCTGCTCTGTAATTCACTATTCTCGGATATTTTCCGGAGGAGATGTTTTCTCTGCATGTTAGATATCTGAATTAGTGTGCTGTAGAGGGAATGGCGGCTAGTTAATGCTGGTTCTTAGCTTTGATTTGCTTTGTGAGTAGTTCAGTGAGATTTCATTGAAAATACTGGATGTGCACGTTCATGTGTCTCACTCGAAACAATGCCTCATTATTAACACCAGATGTGATTTCATCATTCTTATTTCGAGTTTAATTTGGACTTGTTTTTATTTGTATTTTACAATAGCTTTTTATTTGTGAGCTTCTTTTTTCAAATCTTTCATTTGACAGAGAGGTCAGCAGCATCGCCGGCTGTCCCCTCAGCCAATCACAGCGCTTCTAGCCCCTCTATTATGAAGATGTACTCACATTTTATAGAAGTGAGTCATCAGATTATTCGGAGTTCATGTATTTGTCATACTCCTCCCGGATGTGACCAAATGACAGAATCATAGGACGGTCTCTGATGTTTGTATGATGTTGTGTGTGACTGCTAATGTTTGTAGAGTCTTGCCTCTCGTCTTCCAGATGTGTTCTTGATCGTAAAAGAAATTGTAAATATATAGCCTTGTTGTGCAAATTTAGTGAATAGTAGTACAGAAATGTGATCTCCATGTTCTATATTCTTGTCTTCCCTGCACAGAAGTAGCTGCTGAGATTGGTTTCTCTGTGTATCCGCTGGGTGATGAGGAGAGCCCTGCCTACAGCCAACTCAGCATGGAAAGTGAAACCGACAACTCTCGTAGCACAACTGACAATGGGAGGGAAGACGAGGGCAGACCAGCCCAGTCCGAGCCCAGTTTCCCTCCCTATCTGTCCTGCAGAGGCTGCGGACAGCTCCGCGATGAACCTCTGGGACCTGGCATAGACCTGGTCGGTCCTTACTGCCTTAGGTGCTGCAAAGCCTCCAGGGAAGCCAAAAGCACGGACTTCAGTTTTGGAAGCATTAGCGGCATTCGCTCCGGTTCCCATTCACTGCTTGATAGTGACGAGCCAGGCGACGAGATGGGTGACAAAGAACTGTCAGCTGATGACAAACTGTCCAGACTGCACTCATGTCACCTCTGTGGCTTCTCGTCACGTTATGCCAATCATGTGAAGCGTCACATGAAGACACACAACGGGGAGAAGCCCTTCAACTGCCCCTTGTGCTCTTATGCCTCTGCCCAGCTGGTGAACCTGCAGAGACATCTGCGCATTCACACCGGGGAAAAACCTTACAAATGTGACAGCTGCGCATTTGCCTGCAGTTCCCTTGGCAACCTCAAGAGGCACCAGCGCATGCATGTGCCCTCCACAGGGTTGGGACCGGATCCGTTGCTACAATCTGCCAGTGGCCCAAGCAGCCTGAAGAGGCATGTGGTGGGGCAAAGACTCCATGATGATGACCCTGGTGCTTCATCCAAGGGTATGTATGCTTTCCTTCATAAATTATTCAAGTTTGAATGAGTTCTGTATTTCATTTGAAGCCATTTTAATGTTTAGTTAATATGTTAATATGTCTGTTAATATGTTAATATAGTTAATATGTCTGTGATGTTTCAGAGGGTGCAAGGTCATCGTCTAATCTGAGTTTGGGAGCCCAGAATAGTGACTACCTTTCAGCCTTTGACGATTTAAAAGGGCCATTGCCACAACCAATACCAGCCGCTAATCCAGCTCCTGGCCATCAGCCTCCACCTCTGGTGGAGACCACAGGCAGCAGTGGCAGCAGGTCAACCAGAGGGGGCATAGCAGGTAGTCCTGCCCTCCCACCTTCTTTATTTCCTTATACCTGCCGGTTGTGTGGCATTGTCCTGGAGGACGAGGACGGCACCTCAGCCCAGATATGTGCCAAGTGTACCCTCGAAATGCTGACGAAAGACTCCTCGTCGTCACCCAACAGCCCCGGCGAGCGCAGTGACAAGGTGTACACCTGCGCCGCCTGCCCTTTCCTCACCCACTACCCGAACCACTTGGCACGTCACATGAAAACTCACAGCGGTGAGAAACCATACAAGTGCCCGCAATGCGACTACGCATCCGCCCACTTCGACAACCTCAAGCGCCACCACAGAGTGCACACAGGCGAGAAACCTTACAAGTGCCATTTGTGCGATTACGCCTGCGGGAACCTGGCCAACCTGAAGCGCCATCAGCGCGTGCACTCGGGCGCCAAGCCCTTCCAGTGTGCCGTGTGCAGTTACAGCTGCAACCAGAGCATGAACCTGAAGCGGCACATGCTGCGTCACACTGGGGAGAAGCCGTACAAATGTCAGGAGTGCGGCTACACCACCGGCCACTGGGACAATTATAAGCGGCACCAGAAGAAACACGGCCTGGCCACAGACGGCTGGGTCAAAGTTCCAATGACTGGCAATGATGAGGATGAGGAAATGCGAAAAGGGATGGGAGTCGGAGGTCAGACTCACAGAAAAGAAGCAGGGGTTGATATGCAGTATATGTCGAGGGAGAGAGGTCAGGCAATACACTCGCACTACAAACTTGAGATTGTATAGAATATATAACTCAGCAAAACTAAGCTACCAGCAACATGTTTTTGTTTTTCACAGAGCCTTTATATCGTTTTTAGTGTGTCCGTTTGTCTTTTAGTGTTTTGTTAGATTTCTTCAGAGGCTGCTAATTGTTTCTTTGTAGAATCTCGCACAATTCTGAAGTGTTCAAAATATTGCCTTTTGGATTGGAGTAAGGTGAAAGGATGAATCTCTGTGTCTTCTTCTCTGTTACTGTGTTTGTGTCAAGAAGCTCCCCGCAGCGTCTCGCTCTGTATGTTACAACACGTTATGCTAATTGTAACACTTGTCTCTCAGATTAAAACAAATATCTGGTTATTTATTCTAGGAGACTTTTTTTGCCAAATATTCCTGTATCCAATAGGGGTGTTACTTTATTATTTTTTGCGGTGCGTTAGCATTGACGTGCCCTTTCGCTTAAAGGAATTTAACTCCGAACGTAAATAGCATTTTGCTTCCTTTGTTTCATTAACCGAACTGAAACGTAGCCAGGCCTTTGATTGTTTTGCATGTATAGCCGTCCTCCTAACTAGCACGCCACTACTTGTTCGAGCGAGGACGTGACAGAAGATGACAGACAGTTGATGTTTGTACGACAGTGATTTGATTTACTGTACAACAGTATTTATAATGACATAATGACTCGACATTAAAGGACCCGCTAGTCTTCATAGCAGTATTGATAAGATCCGACCTCATGGATTCTCAGCTTTCGACCCATCTGGAACCTGGTCTTTGGAGCCCCTCCCCACTTGACTATACAAGTAACTGCACGCATCTGATTTGAATCTTGGAGCTGCACTGTGAAGTTGACTTTCTAATGTACTGTTTGGTTGTCTTATGATATTTACAGGAAACAGTAAATACACGTCTGTTTTTCTTCAGTTTAGTCTAAATGTCTAATTGGATTTCAAATATGTTCCTAAGTCTTTTCCGAGGACTTCACAGTGCAGCTTTAAGTAAAAGATGGCTCCTTGTGAGGACCGTTATTGTGCTGTCTTTACATTTGGCCACTCGCTCTGGCAATGCAGATTATCTAACTAATGTATGTACTACTAGCAAAGTGTTTTCAATAGTACTGGAATTATTTTACACTTGATGAAATATGTTGCTAGACTGGGTTGTTAAACTAATAATCTCCTGTATCTTCAACTTGATTTTCCATTTAAACCCCTCAAGATTTTAAAAAGCTGCCATAGAGGAACTTCTTATGGGGACACAGAGAATAAAATGCAGTAGCATTTGGAAAGGCCTCTGTAGTCTGGACTTGGTGGTATTTGTTTTTTTAAAGGAAAAGCACATTAATACTGACAGTTGTATGTGGAAGATTAAGGACGAGGGTTTATCCGTCTTGTATAACATATGAGAGCTATAAATTGTATAAGGGCATGTTGTTCATATTATTTTTTCCCCACAAATTTGCTTCGTGTCGCTTAAACTTTTAATGTCTAGATCTTAAATGTATTCCTTTTGGGGGGAGTGTTTTTATTGAGGTTATGTTCAGTCGTCTCATTTCAAATTACTGTTTGTATTGACTGTGAAATTAGCCCACACACATTTCTTCTTGAAAAAAAAAAAAGATGGCATTATTAGTCAGCATGTGAGTGTGTAATACTTTCTTTTCTAACGTGCCTGTGATACACTTTACTAGAGTTGTTTTTCAATTTGTATGAATGTGTGACGTGTCATTTAGTTACCCTGGGAAAAAGTATAGACTGTGATTTAAGATTACTCTCTTTGTGAATTACTATGATATGCAAGTGAGATATTTTTCAGGTTGCCAACTTGCCATGACACAATGGACCATCAAACCCATTGATTAGTGATCATTTTTGTCTTTATGCAGTGTCTCATAAATGCCTTAAGTGAGGATTTTCAAATAAACACCTGGTAATAATTTCATTGAATGTCACACATCAGACTGGTTCTCCTTTTTTCTGACGTTAGTAAGCATTTTTTTGCAAGGCTGCGAATAATGATGGAATGAGTGGTTTTAAATGGGCGGGGCCGATATAGGCCCCACCCATTGAATGAATGAAAAAAAAGTTGCAAAGGAGCCACTTCCTCCAGGTTTCAGTAGAACATGTTGCATATCTTGGAAGCAATCTGCCCTATTCACATAAAACTCATCTGTTGTTCCTCACGCCCCATTGAAGGTTTTTGCAAATGTCCCACTAGGTGGCACTTTTGCATGAAATTGGCTGATATGAACCAACTTACTTTTCTAGCTCCTGAGGCATTAAATCTGCATATATTCACAAGATAAACATTTTCTGAAGGAAATTTGATTACCTCAAACAAATAAAAAAGTTTTAAAGGGACAAAAGGAGGTGATGCATGTTTTAAAACCCATCCTAATTCTTCAAACATATAATGAGTATATAGTTATATCATTATTTTCCTTCATGCATGTATAACCTACACCTGTGTTTTATGTTGGGCCTTTTAAAAAGTCTCCTGTGAAAAGGCCTCGTAACTCTGCAACTCATAAGATTCTTGGCATTTCACACGCCTGGAAACTAAAGCTGCTGGGACTGAAGTGAGCCATCAACCAGAGAACCACAAGAGCACATTATTACAGAGTTTATTTTAGCATCATGACGAACAAAGCAGACAATCAACACCTTGCCACTATAATCAAAATGAAATATGCTGGAATGAATCAAATCCAAACATCATGAAATGCGACATTTTCTTTAAAAGTGATGCTGTTGAAAAAAAAGTCTAATTTGGCACCTACACATTTATGACCACCCAGGACCTTGCAGATTCATGTACTTGGTAAAAGACAATAATTAAAAATATTGCCGGCATTTGAACCTGGTGTGCACATGAGACAGAAGAAGAAGCAAAGGAGTGAATGAAAAAAATGATTCTATGCTGAGAACATTTTTGTTTATAGTTGCGGCTGATCGGTTTCAATCAATTTACATCTAGATGCTTCAAAACACTGAGATGCAGCTTTTAGAAATAACTGAAGCAAACAGCAAATGGAATGACACGTCTTACAAAACAGCGGGATATGTTCGTATTCTTGCCTGCAATCGGTGAATGCCAGCAACTGTGATCACATCTTCACCAAAGCACCTTATCGGCTAAATCCTCTGAGATGATTGGCACGACATATTTACAAAGTACACTGCAGTGAAGCCCTCGACACCGTCACTAGACAAATATTATATTATATATATATTATATATAGTTCCACTCACCATGGTAACAGATTCAGTCAGTCACCATGGTAACAGAGGCAGTCATCATATTAACAGACTCAGTCACCATGGTAACAGTCAGTAACCATATTAATAGTCAGTCACCATGGTAACAGAATCACTCAACAGCGCCAGTCTCTATCAGTGGTGTGATTGTGTCTAATAGTTTCAGATTTTCTCGCCAGGTCGTCTCCTGTCACATTAAAGCCCAACAGATTTAATTGTCCTACAGTCTTATATTCTAACACTTTTTCATCATGATAACAATTAAAACTATTTTCAGGTATTGAAAGTCTTCGGACTCTTTGTTTTAAACAGACATGCATCGTCCACACACACATGAATTAATATTTCTACTTCCACTGGAGTCAAACAGAGGCTCCGCCTTCGATACACCCATTGCCATGGTGATTTGCAGTATCTCCTCTGGCTCATATTTTTGGAGTGTTGACTGTGTTTCTTGTGTCGTTCAGTTTTACGCCCCCTGGTGTTCCTTCTGCAAACAGCTGGATCCGGTTTGGCATCAGATCGGCTCCGAACTCAAAAGTCTCGGCTCTCCTGTCAACGTCGGCAAATCTGACGCAACTCTCAACACAGGTGAGACATACACGACTCAAACTGCTGTAATTCACTGTGATAGAATACAAATAAAGAATGTCAACAACTGTTTCCATGGAGGTTGACTTCAAACCAACCTATTTTCTTGTAGTTCTCCCATCAATTGATTATCAGTGAGAAATCATTAAACCATAATAATAAACATAAATGCAGTTGTTTTACTATAACCATGGTTACCTGCCGTCACTTGTTCTGTTTCCATGGTAGCAGAAGTTTGCTTAACAGATCAGACATCAGATTGTTGTTCTACTTGCAGGTTTGGCGAAAGAGTTCAGAGTCCGGGGTTACCCGGCCATCCTGATGTGAGCTACGAATCTGTGACACCACATCACATTCTAGTTTCCTTTACTGTACCGTGTTATATTGTGTTATGTTGTGTTGTGTTGTGTTGTTGTGTTGTTGTGTTGTTGTGTTGTGTTGTGTTGTCGTGTTGTGTTGTGTTGTGTTGTGTTGTGTTGTGTTGTGTTGTGTTGTGTTGTGTTGTGTTGTGTTGTTTGTGTTGTGTTGTTGTGTTGTGTTGTTGTGTTGTTGTGTTGTGTTGTTGTGTTGTTGTGTTGTGTTGTGTTGTGTTGTTGTGTTGTTGTGTTGTTGTGTTGTTGTGTTGTTGTGTTGTTGTGTTGTTGTGTTGTGTTGTGGTGTGGTGTGGTGTGGTGTGGTGTGGTGTGGTGTGGTGTGGTGTGGTGTGGTGTGGTGTGGTGTGGTGTGGTGTGGTGTGGTGTTGGGTTGTGTTGGGTTGTGTTGTGTTGTGTTGTGTTGTGTTGTGTTGTGTTGTGTTGTGTTGTGTTGTGTTGTGTTGGGTTGGGTTGGGTTGTGTTGTGTTGGGTTGTGTTGTGTTGTGTTGTGTTGGGTTGTGTTGTGTTGTATCATTTATTATTTGCTTTCAGGTTGAAGGACGATGTGAAGTATAATTATTTAGGACCCAGAACCAAAGATGACATCATGGACTTTGCTGATCGGGTCAGCGGGTGAGTGAAAGGAAGAACAATTAGTATTATTTCATTCATGAAAAAGATCGAATGAAGAATGAAAAAACATTTCAAAGGAAAACAAAAGAGAGCACAAAGATTGTTGAGTGGTGCTGGAGGTCAATTTGGACAGGCAAGTGTTTGTTTGTGAGGACATGATGTCACAGTGACATCACAGCAGGACATGAGGTCATCGTGACATCACAGAGCAAACTATGAGGTGTTATATCTTTTAGGCCGCTGGTTCGAACTTTGAAGAGTCCCCAGCTCTTCCAACATGCCATGAGCCGCCATGATGTAATGCTTGTTTACATTGGAATGACATCACCACTGAAGGTACGAACACACACACACACACACACACACACAAAGACACAGACACACGCACTAACCTCCGACCTGTGTCTGCAGGGAAACTACTCGGCTGCAGCTGAGGAGCTGATCGTCCATACGTACTTCTTCTCTGCCGCCAGAGACGTCCTGCCAAAGGTCCAACACTCAGTAAACAACACTAGAGGACGGCCCTCTACCGTAGTAACACCAACGGAGACTATGCAATAAATCACATTTGAATAACGATGAACAGAAGAGATGTTACGGAAAACAATTAAATTAAATACTTGATCAGATGAGACTTGTCATGTGTTTCTGTGTTTCCAGACAGTTTCCATCTCTTCTCTGCCGTCGGTGGTCATCTTTAAAGACGGGACCTACTTCACCTATAATGGTGAGATTGAAATTGATCTCTGACCCCTGACCTCTGATGACCGAATATAAGTATTAAAATCTTAAATGTGTTTCAGAGGAAAGTGACGGCGAGCTAAAGTCTTGGATCAACAGAGAACGTTTTCCAAACTACTCGAAGGTGGACAGCTACAGACTGTACGCCATGGGAGAGTCAGGTAACCCTGCTGTGATGTCACAGCCTCACACACAGACACACACACACGTATATATATGTACATATATATATGATAGAGAGGAAGAGGAGGAAGAGGAGGAGAGAGGAGCCTAGTGCATCATGGTAAGTTGTCAGAAAGATTTTTGGTCCCAATATTGGTGCTTTATTCTTGCAAGAAGGATCAATCACTGAGGTATCTGAGGTCCTGTTCTATAGTGTGTAAAGTAGATGTCACTTACTTGGACAGTTTTATGAGTGAAAGGTTTGTCTTATTGTGCACTTAGTGGCCCTCCACAGGTCATCTTCCTCATCTTCTTCCCTGCAGCTGGGGAGGGCTGAACGTCTCCAGAAGGGTCTTCATTGTTCTTTTAGTGAGACGCTGAGTTCACACAATATATCTTTCTGTGAAGGTTATTCTTAAATGTTTTAACTTATACAAACACAAGTATATGATACAAGGAATTCAAACATATCATGATTAACATCAACAAGAGTTCTATAATCTTCCAATCAGAAGTCTCCCCGCCAGTCCTGGCCTGTAGCAGCATAACTAAGAAATCATCCAAAGGAAGGTGTTCAGTGTTCAGGTGTCCTCCTCCTGGACCGATACTGGTAGATGGTTCCACAGGAGAGGAGCCTGATAACTCACAGCTCCGCCTCCCTTTGGACTTTAGAAACTCAAGGAATCTTAAATAATCTAAAACTAGGTGGGGGTGCTGGAGGTCAGGGCACAATAACTACATCACCTGATCATGTGTTTCTCAGGTGCTTGGGGCCAGATACAATTAATTAATAACAGAAAATCTCCTGCTGCAGGTAAGCTGGTGTTGTTGGCGTTGGTGGAGGAGAAGAATCCGAAGGAGGATAGTCTGAGGTACGGCTGCATGCGTCAATACTTAACACTTAAATTAACACTGACACCTTCCTCTGATGCGTTCATGTTTTTGTGTTCAGATTGAAGAGTCTTGTCGCGAAGGTGGCTGCAGACTATCGAGAAACCTACAGCAGGTCAGCAAGTCGTAAAGCTTTTATTCTGACACTCTACTGAGACCAAAAAAAAACCCTGTCGTCCATCTGCTATCCTGTCTGTCTGTCTGTGTCTCCACCTGTCTCAGAAATGTCCACTTTGGCTTCATGGAGGGAAGCGACTACATCAAAGGACTTGTGATGGGGTAAGTGGTTCTTCAAGGAGATCAGGTCCTGGGTTCGGGTTAGGTTACAGTTTGTATGTTCTCGTTTACGTCTTGTTAACGTCTGTCGTAGTGAACGTCTCGTTACCATCTGTTGTTAACAGTAGTCTGTAGTCCAGCAGGGACAGGCCAGGTGAGGTGAATGTTGTGAAGATCCACCCTGCAGGAGACAGTTGTTGCTTTTATGTGTGCACGTGTGTGCTCGGATAATTCTTGCGTTAAAATGTCAACATTACTTCTGTCACCACATCACCCTACTTCAATCAGGTACTCAAACCTGTGATCAACTGACTTTAAATAGTGTACATCTCCTGATGTTAAGCTACATTTCCACGTCATTGATCAGGAATCAGCCGATCCTCCTGATCCCAGTATGAATGTGACCTAATGAAGAGGAGATGTCACAGCTCTGTAATTGTCTCATGTTTGTGTTTGGACTCGTCAGGGAAGTTGTCCTGCCGTCCTTCATCATGGTGAATCTGTCCACTGACAGCTACTTCCTACCACTGGTTGCCGTGGAGACGGAAAGCCACCTGCTGGAGTTCCTGGACCAGGTCCTGGAAGGCAACATCCAGGTGAGTCCAGACTCAGCTGGAGAACGATGAACAAAATGTTTCATTATTTGTAAAATATGTTGTTTGTTTCTCGTCGCAGGGTCAAGGAGGAAATGACTTCGCTCAGTGTGTCAGACGCTTCGTTTACGACATCAAAGTCACACTGACAGTAAGTCCCATCATCGCTGATTACTTGCTATCTGGCTGAATGCCTCAGTAACCTCTGTCCTGTCTCTCTGTCCGTCTCTCTGTCCTGTCTCTCTGTCCGTCCAGCCTGTGTTCAGTCAGGCTCCATTCCTTGGCTGCTTACTGGTTTGCTTCCCGCTCTGCCTTGTCGGTGTCTTGTGCTTCCTGTGCCATAAGGCTCGGTCCACAAACAGAGATGATGATGATGATGGCGGCGCTGCACTGACGGCTGCGTCACTGCAGCGTCACAGACAACTGGCTGTCAAGAAATCCAACTGATAAGGGTCAGCTAAACCATCATTAATCGAGGATCTTCAGAATTCACACACCCAGACCTAGAAAACCCTCCTGTAGAGGTCTTCACAGGTCTACTGGACCATTAGGACCCAAGACCCAACCCAGGACCCAGTTCAGATCCACATTCTATACAGTCCGTGGGTCCAGCTCAGGTCCCACAGGGACCATGTGGATCTGAGCCCCAATGCTAACATTAGTCACTGTGGGAAGTCCTTATAGTTCATAAGAACAAACAGTGGAACATCTGATTCTGAACGAGTCATGTTGTTCCTCTAACAACTTTAAATCTGAAGTTGGGTGTTAACTGATTCAGTTTATTTGAGGGTACCAGATCTTGGTGAGGGCGATGGATTATCTGCGTCACCGTCAGGCACAGTGGCGAAGGCTGCTAATGCCAATTTGTAACTTTAACACTTCACATGTTTGTTCTGAGTAGGTTCTGGTCACAAACTTTAAATATGAAGCAGGTTTAGTTTGGTTCTGGGTAGTATGTTTCTGGTCCTTTTGGGTTTTCGGGTACAAATGTGTGGAGCTGTAACAACCTCTACACACAAGTCTTTTACTTGACGTCAAATAAAAACACAATTCAACGTCTGTGTCGTCATTCAAAGACCGTTACTAATGGATTAAGTTTCTAGAAAAGCGCTGTGTAAAATGAATGCATTATTATTATTAGATCAGAAAACCTTTTATTCGTCCCACGACAGGGAAACCTACAACATTACAGCGGCAAAGAGGGTCGCGAACAGTCGAGAGCATTTATAAAAAATAACAAGAAATGAATAAGCACACATGTCGAGATGAATTGACAGACATAAGAACTAATCAGTAAGTGATATGTCCCACTGGTGATAAATAAGCTACATAGAAGCTACAGTACTGCAGAGGTGGAGCAGTGATGGTCCATGTAGTCAGATATTACATAGTGAGTCCTTCAGTGTTTACTGGGAACAGTTCTGGTTAAAGAGTCTGACTGCTGCAGGGAGGAAAGACCTGCGGTATCTCTCCCTGAGACACCGAGGGGGAATCAGCCTGTCACTGAACCAGCTGTCCTGTAGGGGGTGGGACGTGTTGTCCAACAGAGAGGACAGCTTGGACATCATCCTCCTGTCTCCCACCACCTCCACAGGGTCAAGAGGGCAGCCCAGGACAGAGCTGGCCTTCTTCACTGGTCTGTTCAGTCTCTTCCTGTCAGTAGCTGAGATGCTACTGCTGCAGCAGACCGACCCGTAGAAGATGGCTGGTGCCACCACAGTCACAGAAGGACTTGAGGAGAGCCCCCTCCACTCCAGAAGACCTGAGTCTCCTGAGCAGGAAGAGTCTGCTCTGACCCTTCTTGTAGAGAGCAGTAGAGTTGTCAGTCCAGTCCAGTTCCCGTTTCCGTTCCCTGGGGAGCCCCCGTGCTGCAGATAATAGTGTCCGACTGACACTTCCGGGCCCTCACGTACTGTGGACGGTCGATGAGGTAGTCCAGAACCCAGGTGGAGAGATGGTGGTCCACCCCTGACTGCTCCAACTTGTCCCTCAGCAGGATGGGCTGGATGGTGTTGAAGGCACTGGAGAAGTCAAAGAACATGATCCTCACCGTGCTGCCAGCCTTATCCAGGTGGGAGAGGGATCTCTGAAGGAGGTAGATGACAGCATCATCCACCCGGTGCCAGGTTGGTAGGCGAACTGCAGCGGGTCCATCGATGGTCTGACCAGGGGCCGGAGATAGTGCAGGACCATTCTCTCCAGAGTCTTCATCAGCTGCGATGTCAGCGCCACCGGCCTGTAGCTGTTGAAGTCTTTGGGATGAGCGGTCTTTGGCACTGGTACCAAGCAGGATGTCTTCCACAGCTCTGGTACCTTCCCCAGCCTCAAAGTCAAGTTGAAGAGGTCCCCAACGATCCCACACAGCTGGTCT
>CAAKHC010019183.1:22910-41147 GCA_901007825.1 Macroramphosus scolopax | reverse complement strand
GGCGGGGGGCCCCCCCCCCCCCCCCCCCCCCCCCCCCAACGCCCCCCCTCGTTGGACTGCCTGTCTGTCAGTCAGGAGAAAGCGCTCCTTGTTCTGTCCATTCTGCTCATATCATCGCCCGACACTGACTCCCCCAGAACTTCCACTCTCAAACAGCGTCTCCAAATCTGATTATTCTTGTGTTTCATCAGGTTGAGAGATTTGGCTGATGGCGTATTGACATTTGACATCTGATTTATCCTCCCTCCCTCTCAGCTGCGAATGGCGCTCTGCTCTGCTGCAGGCAGCAGCTGCATGACTAACATCCATTTCATCACATCCTATGCAAAGTATATGGAGGCTTGTCAATTTGTTTAGGCGCCACTGATAAATCTGCCCACCTCTTTGGTATTATAATATCACAAACATGTTTATTGAGTTACTACTACTTCATCTACTACTGATATATCTGTTACTGCAAGGTGGACAGAGGGACGACAACTTCAGCTACACCTCTCTGTACTTGGCAGGCATTTGATGCAAACAAGCTATTGTTTGTGTACTCAAATACTTCAATACCAGGGTTACAACGTGACCTAAGGTGACCCGCATACTATCTTCTCTCTTCCTAGTATCCTATCCTAGTATCCTCCCTTTGCCTTTGCCATGCTGATACTTTGGCCATCCCTTCATCCGAGTGCCACACCTCCACACCACTTCCATTAGCTGCCAGGAGGACGACAAGTTCTTAGAGGATCAGAAACAGATCTGAAGTGACAGCCAAATGGAAAATCTTAGACACACTTAGAGAAATCAACCACAATGGAGGAAACTGGAAAGACTGACGTTAAAAGAGACGCCACTGCTTCCACCTCCGTGAACTTCCACTTATTTTGGCTCTGACGAGTTAAAGGTCTTTCGCAGGAATCGTCTGTCTATGAGCTCCGGTTCATAGACAAACATCATCCACAACTACATCAGAGAATAAAGGTTTAATAAGACAATTTCGATTAGCCGATTACAATTTCAAATGCACATAACGAGAGTTTGATATTTTGTCTGCAAAGCACTAAAAACAAATTTTCAAACAGAAAACAGCCACAAAAAACAGCCAACATATTTGTATTCCTTCAATATTCGCTTCTGGCTGCCGAAGCATGATGGATGTTCTCTTTGCTATGCTTTGGCAACTCCTAGCATTTGGCTACGATTAGAAAAAGATTATAATCTCTGTTGATGCTGAAAGGATGATTGGATGCGTTGATGGTTTCAAAATTAATCCAAAAACCGCTTTAGCTGTCTTTCGTAGTTCGATAGTATTTATACCACTCAAATATTTATACATGAAACAGAACATAGGCCACGAGGGAGTTTGACGGGTTTCCATCAACTGGTTTGGAGTGAGTCGACTACCCTTCGTCAGATGTTTGCTGATGTCTATGTTAGGCGAGGCTTCATAAACCAAGTAGATACACCAACTTCTCAGTAACCAACCAATCAAATTCAAGACAGGGGGTTGGACTTATGATGTCAACACTGGCATGACCCATATATTTACAATCTAATTTCAAAGAGTAACCATGATCGCTATTAAAGATCAATGGAGGGATGATGTCTTGCCTTTTTCGGGCTGTCAAGTCCTATTACTAATCATATACGACCACTAGGAGGCGCTAATAGACATGATTTTGGTAACCTAATGTAACTGTAGCCTGCTGGTACCGCGCTGCGCCGCGAAGTCAACAACGCAGGTTGCACTAACATCAATAAAATCTTGAGAGAAGCGCTCTGAAAATGAGATCGTAGCCTTCTGGACACACGGCCCGAAGTCTTCCCCAGGTTGCCTGGATACTGTTCAGGGCTGCGTGGCACACAAACCCCCATAAAAAGGTGAATTACCTATTTTTTTACTCTTTGGAAACAAACGCAGTGCGACCTTTAGAAGTACTAAAGGCTAGCTGTTTCCAGTCTTCATGCTAAGCTAACGGTCTGCTAGTTGTAGCCTCATGTTTAATGAACAAATACGTGCAGGGATATTAATCGTCAACTATAAGCTACTGATAAATCCATGAATGTTGAACCTCTTTATATTTTAGTCGTTTCAATATATAAATTGTGTGAATCCACGTATTGTAATTTTTCCACCACCGGGAAATCTTTGCTGCATCGTCTTTGCGGTATTAAGGAATTTTTCCCTCCAGCAGTGCAATGACTGTAAATTATTATTATTTAGTCTTTCCGATGTCCCTGTATTCCCCTGTATTTCTTCCTATAAGAGCATGTGACTTGTGTGTGAGCACATTTGCTTATGTCTTGCCTGGAGAAGATTCAGCACCCTCATTACTGCACACTTCAGATTTCCTCCTATCGGCTTTCCCAACAAAGCAACCGGTTTTATACGACACGCCGGCAGCTTCCTTCCCTCATCTTTTATAAAAACACACTCTGACCCTCACTTGTCTCCATCAGCAACCCCACTGATCAAAGACTCTGATATTACAACTACATTTTCAACAAGCACCTGCCACCACTGGGCCGAAAGTGTACACTATATTATATTTGATTCTTGATTTTTTTTTTCTGTCTATGTGGGTGTATTTGCTACTAGTTGTGTACACAGACACACAGTACACATACTTGCGGAGGCTTTGTGTTTTCCGTGAGGCCAAATTGCATCTTCTCATTGTTGCAACAGCTCAAACCCGGGAACACACAACATCAGGGAGGAGCTGCGGCATTTAAATTGATATAAATGAACACTCAAATAGTTACCCGGTACACTCAAGCTTTTATTTCTTAGCCTACGTGTACATGGCCGTTTGTGAAAGAGATGTGGATATAGGGAAATGTTGGTCAGCGCTTATTGTCATTTCCCTTCAATAAACTAAATACTAATTTCACCACATGAGTGTTTATTCACGGTCACTGCAAACCGTTGATACCTGAAAAGGTACTGTGAACTTGGTTGCCATTGCTATGTAAATGCTACTGCTCCGTTCTCAAGTTGCCAGGGCAGCCAACTGAAACAAATTCATGCCTCCCCCCCCCCAATATTTCTTCCTGGAACGGCCATTGTGTGTGCACAAAGCGTGGATGCAATCGAATGTCCTTCCTCATGACCATGTCTTAAGATGAATTGGCTGTACTCCTCGTGTCCATTGGATTTATTTGGTTGTACCACTCTAATGGATGGATTCCACTCTTCTTTCTCTCTCGATGATGTCTCTGGACAGCCTCCAACCATCTGAGCCTGGCGGTTTCACAAGACGAGTTGAGGACAGATATTTTTTTTGTTGTTATCCAAAAAAAAAACGACATTATTAGTAAATTGGAAAACATTCAGCGATTTGTTATTCATTTAACAAGATATGTGATACAAATGATCAGTTTGTGACCTCTCCCTCATTCCATATTTTGTCCGTTTAAAACATAATATCCTTGGAGAATGTTCTCCTAACGACAGTAGAAGTGGAGGTCGTATGAGCGTGGCAGGAATCCCGTCTCTTGCTCTTTTCTCTTTTTCGTGAATGAGGATCACACACAGACAGAGTATTGTCTCCTGTATTGTATTAGATTTGGTACAGTTACAATTCTTTGGTAAAATGGCGATAAGTTATGTTACATACCTAAACATACCTCTTTGACCTGAGAGGTCTGAGCGCTGGTGCATCCTGCCAAGCTGAAAGCAGCTGAACAAGCAACATGGAGAAAGAACTAGACTTATTACACCACCAAGGGTTGAATGGTGCAGGATCTGTAGCCTTTTTATGGAGAAAGCCCTGCAGCTGGTGCAAATTAGATACAAAATGAATGTCTTTTCAAATCAGATATACACAATCACACCCGCTGGTATTGGAAATAACTTGTGTATTTTGGATTTGTTCAATATCGCAGTCGTTCCTTTGTTGGATTCCCCTCACTATTTTCCTGCCACGATACACTGCGTCCTCTTGCAGCCCTGCAGATTGACTATGGAACTTATTCTATGGATAATCTCCACTGCTCTCATTAGTCAGGTGCACCATGACTCTCATCTGTTTTGCTCCGCCCACTAAGTGGAGGAGGAAGTGGCTCATGACCAAATGAGGGTGAACGGGAGCAGAGAAAAGGTGAGTATAAAAGAGGCTAAAAGCGTTTTTTTCCTTTCTTTCTACCGCTCTTACTCCTTCTACTTTCGGCCTTAGGGAGATAATGAGGGCCTTTGCTTTGCAAACATTATTTCTGGCATATTGCAGCTGCCATCAGCTTATTTATGGCCTGAATTTTAATTTTCTGGGAGCCAATGCCTCAGAAAGAAGGAAAACACATAAAGCCTGAACACAGTCAACCATTGCTTTCCTACACTCAGAGAGGAGGCCACTCAACAGGAACATCAAACGCTCGCTCTCCAATGCCTGGCCCACGTTAATTGTACATCTATTGTTCCCACATTGGTCCCTGGGAAACCAAAGAAGGAGAAATGGGCAGGGAGGGAAGGAGAGAGAGAGAGAGAGAGAGAGAGAGAGAGAGAGAGAGCGAAAGAGCGAGAGGGTAATGAGGCTCCTCTTGAACTGAATAAACACGTTCTAAAACAATATCAAACAGACAAAGGTTGTGATGCCTTTGCCTGGACTCTTCTTGCCTTGTATCCCCATTACTCACCTTAATGACAAAAGAGGCTTTATTGCAACAGTCATGTGCAGACATACAGTACATTAGCAATTGTAATTAGGACCACATATGTGAGGTAGTTGGGTCCTACCCCACCTAGAAGCAGCAGATGCCCTCTAGGGACTGTAGTAGCATAGCTCCTACCATCAGGATCATCTTACCTCACGACCTTAGCTTAGCTTGTAGCCTGCCTGCTCCTCCCGCCTCTGTCTGGCTGTCGGTGATGCCCCTGTCTTTCTCCGGGGATGATGTAAGGTGATTCCATGTTGATTCTGAGGAGGTAAGACTTAGTACACCTTGACATTTCACTTTAATGTAGCTCCCGTCCTCCTGGGTGAGGACATGAAAGGGGGAGAGAAGCCACGGAAGCTGTGCACGAACGCCCCCTGCTGGCGATTGGCGGGAATAGTGTTGTGTGGCTTTGTTTCTATATATTATATACTGTATATTATATGAACACCAGATTTATTTTCAGAGCACACAGAACAGACAGCTTGTTAACCTTCAGCAGGTATTCACTGAATTTCACAAAAAGTGTAATTTCATTACAATCACTTACTGTACCTTTAAAGATGGTGGACTTACACAGCATATCAGTAAGAACTAAATCATATACATTTGGTAAATTAATTCTATTTGCAGGATACTATTGTAGTAGTAATGGACAAAAGATGCACGTAAAGATATAAGATCTTAGGGTCCAAGGAAAGTCCTTGCTTTTTAATACAGAAACACAATATGCACATAGAGCACAGGAGCTTTGGTCCTGTTCAACCAAAGAGCAAGATGAGGTGCAAAAAAACATAGCCAGCAGAAAGACAAGCCAGTAAATACACGGCTGCTTGTCACCCTTTCCACGCAGTCTGTAAGCGAACAACCTAACAGGCAGTCGGCAGCAGGATCAAGGTGACTGCAAGTTTAAAGGGCAGGGTTCAGAAAAGTAACCGACCCTGATCTGCCTCACACACTCCCTAGCTGTCCATATTTACGAGGTGTAATTTTTATGTGAGCGCCAGGCAACAACAGGTTTAAGAGGGCCAGTGTAACCTTCCTGGGGCCCGGGGTGACCTGCACCACAGCTACAATAGTTTCCTTGGGCCACAATTAGAACCAGGGCCTCTGTGAGTCAGCCCAGCGTCATGCTTCTATAGAGCCACATTCAGGCTCCCTCTCCCACTTACAACTGGCTTTGAAACAGTCACATCTCTCCCCTCTCATCAGGCAAGTGAAAAGTTCAAACTAATAATAGCACAGCTAGTTGAACACTTTCATAGCAAAATTATAAAGGGAGGTAGTTTAGATTCCGTTGAATAAAGACTGATGAATCTTGTTGTTTCCTTCCCCTCTTCCACCCATCTTACTGCCCCTTTCTATATCTCTATTTCTCCAGCTTGGTGAGCTGTGACAGTTGTCGTGATGCCCTGCAACGCAGTGTATCTGCAGCAGGGGCTCACTGAGTCTGGCCACACAGACTTGTCACCACCATTCAGCATCAAACCCCAAACTACCAATTAACTCCTGATCCCACCCCCACCTGCCTGAAGGCACTATGACCTGCCCCCCTTCAGTCTGCTCCACTCCACGCAGCAATAACCCCCACCGCCTCTAAATCCCGCTCTCTAGTCTCCCAACATGCCCCATGAGATGGCCCATGACTCCATGACATACAGATGCTCAGAGATATTGTTCCCCATCTGCGTGTGTCTGTCTGTCTGTCAGACCCCTGAACTTTACAAAAGAGGATAAAGTCAATTTGTCTGTTTGTTCCGGGCAGAGCCCGACGTGGTTATAACAACTCATCGTTTCGGGGTAACACAGAAAGACGTGCAGGCTTTGGCACTGAGGTTGTAGAAGCAGGCAGCTTCCAGCACAGACACAGACACAGGAAATGGCATGTGAATAGGTCGAGGAAATTCAGGTTGATGAAATCTACTCAGATTAGATGATTGAGGAGTTTTCAATTTAGCTAGAAGACGTCAGCCATTTGTTTATATAAGTGCTGAATTCTATTGTCATCTAGTTGGAGCTGCTCCGTCTCCAGTTGTGACAGTCGCCTCCTTCTGCAGATGTTTTACCAACAGCTGCTTTTCAGTCCGTGTGGAACTGGTCTGCCCATGAATGTGTTGTTCCAGTAACATGACCGTGGATCTTATTGCCTTGTGCCAGTTCACCAGTTTCATGTGCACCTTAGCCTTAGCATGGACGATGCCGTCTATTGTCACGAGTCCATCCGAGCTACCTGTTTTCTCTCCTCCGTTCTCTCCTTCCTTTTATTCTCTCTCGCTTTGCTTCTTCCTGATCTGCAAAAGCAGAAAAATCTACTCAAGTAGCAATTTACATTTCATGCAATGCAACAAAAATGATGATACAAAGCTGTTGTTGTAAGATAAAGTAGGAAGAAAATAATACAATTCTTCAATTTAGCTTTGTGCTATAAACACTTTTCTTTTCCATTCAACACCATTAAAACCATTTTTTTCCCTCTTCGTACGGACGTTTCCACGAGTCGGGAGTTAACTGTGGTTGTCTACACAGTTTCTGTGAAATCATCAGCCGTGATTGCCGTGAGGGGGATGGTTGACCTAAAGTATCATGAGCAAACCGCTCGTTCTGCTCGTCTTCGGGGCTCAGTCCCACAGGGGACATTCGGCATGGACACGTCACATGGCGGAAGATGACACACTCCCGTAGCCGCAGTACTGGCCGCAGCTCTAATATCCCTTCAACCCCATCACCCATCATCATCCCCTCAGAAATCAACAATCTCTTTCACCTTCTGTGTGGCCCTAATTACAGGATTAGTGGACTTGTAATACGTCAGATATTTCCTCGTCGTGCCGCGTAGGAAACTCTCAGAGCCTGTCTGTGAATGTGGAGGGTTCAGAGATGGCTGTTTGTGTTCAGCTGTGTGCAGACAGTTTCCATTTGTTAGCCCACAGTGGGGTTCTGTGACTGTTAGTAGCATCATTTCCGCTTAAAAATGCAAACATCAGACAAAAAAACAAAATTAGAGACAAGCGGAGAGTGCTACTTCAAAGAGCCTCCTGTAAACACATCACTAGGAAACTTTGCGCAATAAATTACACTCCTGTCTTGTTAAGGCTCCGAGGTCGAGACGGGGTACATCATAATCCTTGTTGCTGGGAGTCGCTGATGGACGGTGAGAACACCAGCAAATATATCTATAGCAGTAGCTTGAAGTTTGAAATAAAGACGTGACTATCGGCTATGATCTGCTCAATAACCTAGAAAGGAATGTCAACACACATATATGAGATTTAGAAATATGTTGACTTGAAGCGTCATTTCTTTCTCTCTTTCTCTCACTACTGGCGTCTTCTCAACGATGGAGTTCTTCCTGATTATTGCAGTTTATTTTCCCTACAAAGGAGCCCTCCGTGATTAATAGGAGACGAAGCGGTTGTTCACAATGGTGACGTGAGATTTGTTTTGCTTCCTGACACGCAGCTCTTCTCAATCTGCAACACTGTACAGCTTCCTGTGACACGTAGTTACACCGGGGCAGAGCGGTAACTCACTGGAGGTGATGCACGCGGCCGAAACCTCCCGCATGAGAAATGAAGTGCGGCTCGGCGTTAACCTCCCCCATCGTGGCGGTGTAAGGTTATGAAAAGATTATCAAGACTCGCCCGGTTCACTTTGAAGACGTCCGTTCGGAGGAGACTAATCTCGGCCGCGGTCTTCTATCGTTTACCGTCTGTTGGAGTTGAACCAGAGAAAAGGTGACGAGGCATTTTATCAAGTTCGGAGACCTCTGCTGACAGTACAACAATGCAATCCAGATTTCTCCTCCCATCTGCGGACACATGATATGAAGAGCATGAGCTTTCACTTTAGGTATCTTCTCTCATCTCCTGCGTCGCAAATCAACTCCAGCAATCACCGAGATGGTTGAAGGGCATCTTCCCCGGACTGTCACTCACGGCGGCGTCGTAATACCCGAGCTCTCTCTGAGAGGCCCTGAACTGCTCAAGTAGTTTGGTCCAGGTTGAGAGAGTGAGAAAGAACAACACACGGTGACTAAAAAGGGAAACAGGAAGTTAGATACAATAGAGGAGACCTTTGATCCATGATGAGGGGGACAACTTCCCCTCTGGGTGCAAACTATTAATGTGAAAGTGACTCTGCCCATGGCACATTTGTTACAGCAAATAATGGGCCTAAAATTAGCACACAATGGGAGGCAGACGGGTGACACTTGCACCCAGCCATGCGCAGGAAGGGAGCGGGAGGTAATTGTATTAAAATAAGTGATTTGTTGGGGTTGCAGCTGGTTAGGAGCATTGGGCGGTCGACGTCTAAGGGCAATGGAGGAGAGGGAAGAAAAGTTAAGATCCTGCACTGTGATTGTCGGGCGGCGCTTTCAGCGGCTCCTGCGTGTTATTGTAGCTGTGTGGAAGCGGTGCCGACTGTATGTGAGGCTGTTGCTGCTTAAAACGTGCGAATTTGTGAATCCCTGTGTGTGCGTGTGCAAGTTCAGCGCCGGCGATCTCGCCAGACGATACCCTGCTGTTCTGCACAGATTTAAGTTTCATCACATCTCGGCGCTTTACTCCGCCATCGCAAGGACTTGTCTTATAGTTGTGTGTCTTCTTGTCTAACGGGTGGAAGGAAAACCGACTTCCAGTTTGACAAACGCCCGAGCAGTTGGAGGAACTTGACACCGTCGACCTCCACGACCGATCCCGCCCGGCGGGTTTCCGAAAGAACCTGTTCACCAAAAGCACACGCGAGTTGATAACAAGAAAACCAAGTAGCAGCAGAGATCCCGTCCACGCTGAAAGACGAGCCTCAACAACCACTGTTCCTGGAGCAAGAACGACAATTACAAAACCCCCGATGGAAAACGTATTTCATTCGTGAAGGTTTTACAAGGCCAAATGGAGAAAGCGAGGGCAACGGAGAGGGAGAGCGAGCGAAAGTGATCTGTTGTGCATTAACTTTTTTTTTTTTTTCGACAGCGATGCCAGAGAGTTTTTCCCAGGTGCTGAGGGATTACAAAGATGCTGATGTGAGAGTTTGTTATTTTGCGCTTGTGTTTCTGTGTGTGCATACACGGGTGTTATTTTATCATCTATCACTGTCACCTACGGAGCGTTGTTGAAAAGAGAGGTCGTCATGCACATGATATAGGTAGAAACCCCGGCCCTCCGCCGCTCTTTCTTCTCCGGGGTTTTAGGAGACAAGCCAGCGGTGGGGAATATTACATTGACTTTCCACTGGTTATTGAAAACATCTTTATATATACGGATGAATGTAAAAGTGTGTTTACATACGCAAACAACTGTCTGGGGTGCCGCCACAGATTTTGGGCCCCATTAAAACACATTATATTTGGCCTTATATTTTATGTTCTGCAGGGAATGAAGTGACGAGCCCAAGCTGATGATCAGACTTCACTGCAGTGCTCGTTTCTACTTTGCAAAATATGCAAATTATAATCCCTCTTGCGTGTTCTGGGTCAACCACGGGGGCCTCCCGACAGTTAGATGTCACCAGAACACCTCCAACAGGAGGCACGTCCGTAATCTCGTTTGTTATCGGAGGATCTTCTGATCCCGGTGTGTCAGTCACGGCACCACCGGCAGCTCGCCGGCTTCGTGTGCCACTGTTCCTCTCTGGAGGAGGGCGGGGCAGACGGCACTAAGCCTGTTGAGTCAATACAGGCTGCCTTGTTGAGTGCAGTGGCAACCGAGAACATTATAGTCACACAATTGAAGCTTTATTTCTCCAAACACAACACAGTGAATCCGATGACTCACGCTGTGTCGTTCTAATGCGTATTGATTCAATCCTAATAGATTGATAATCCCTGTACGACTTGATGCGGTGGAGACAGAAGATTCCGAACGCTGATACTGACAGAGAGAAGAAAGAGAGAGAACGGAGGGAGGGAGAGGGAGAGAGATAGAGGGAAATAGTCTCCCCAGCTGGTTTTGGCTATCTAATAAACATGTAAACACTCTGCGTTCTCTACCTCATTAGGTGATTGCAGAGGCTGCTTGCTCTCCATAAATCAGGACCCAGGTTATCAAGGCCTCTGATCTTAACTGTAGTGGGCGCCCAGCTGTCTACAACCGCACTGACTAGGAACAGCAGGCTCGGAGGAATCCAATTCCCCACCTCTGCCACCTTTCTCATTTTGCAAAT
This sequence comes from Macroramphosus scolopax, assembly GCA_901007825.1. Lineage (NCBI taxonomy): Eukaryota > Metazoa > Chordata > Actinopteri > Syngnathiformes > Centriscidae > Macroramphosus > Macroramphosus scolopax. The sequence continues at coordinate 30,347 of CAAKHC010019183.1, read as the reverse complement.
AAAAAGAGGAAATATTCTCGTAAGTTCACGAGTACACATGCTAACTGGCTATCCAACACAAGATATGCCTCTTTGTGCTCTGGAGCAGAGGCAATATAACGTCTCTTTTCGCTAACGTCAGGTGAACGTACATGCAACATCAGTGTCGCCGTGTTTTTTGTTTTTTTTTTACGGTAGATCTCGGAAGGCGTTATCGTGTTCATCGGCGGACAATGTTTTCCATCGCCCATCGTGAGAAAAGCCCTAATCTCCAGAGAGCATGCTCGAGCGAGAGATGAAAAAGTTAGCGGAATTAAAAACGGCTGTGAGAGTTTGACTTCAACCCCCTCTCATACCACCATAAAGGTTACTACATGCCAGGTTCAAGCACAGTATCACTCTCTTATTCACTAATGTAAAACACACTTTGGCTGTAAATACTACAGTGCTTATTTTCCACTGCTTTCTCTTTTGAATTCACCCGAATGTTGTATTTTTGTTGTGATTGGCTGATTAGGAGGTGGTTTTACGTCCCCTCTAAACCCCTGTAATCTTTCATGTGGGCCAGGGGTGTATAGCGGGGTGGCCAATGCCCCCTTAAACCACTTCCTAGCCCTCCACTTCCAGCACAGACCAAACCAATCTTTAAACTTGACCCTCAACAACACACTTTTAAAGTGTCTTGCGTGGCTGTTACACCATTGCAGTACCCCAAACCGCCACTGGGGTCGTCCCTGCTACAGGAGGTGTCTCCAGGACCGCATTTTTTTGATGATCAGCCTGTCTAGACTGGTGTTTATTCACAAGTCAAACACAGCACTCTAACAGGAGTCACCGCTGACAATAACAGAATTAAACTCATATTACGGCTAATAGTCAGACAATAATCGTTTGTGCTCGCAAATTGCCTGTAATTAAGAACTGTGGAGCCTTTATTGCTAAAATGCAAATGAAACAATTACCATTGCAGCAGTTTCTTTTAGAGCTTCGGCTGCACAGGCAGTGTAATACCTTATTTATGTTGTCAATTAAGTTTAATAATGGGAAGGATTACAACAGTGTGGGCAAAAGATACAATTAAATCAATGATTATGTCATTCATGGAAACCTCATGTTAAGTGACGGTGATATTATTATTAGATTCAAACTGAGGATGCTGAAACCTTTCTGCCATTGACAGGTATGGTTCTACCAATTATTTATAATTTGACAAAGGCCCTCTTGGATAGACATATTGGACAGTGGGTCATATTAGCTGCCGGAGAGGCCGGTGGGAAGCGGAAGAATTAAGGGTCGGTCGGGGCCTTCTCAGGGCTTCAAATCTTTTTAAGAACAGTAGATCCTTTTGAGTTGAAAGCCCTCCCTCTATGGATTTAAAATTCAGGGCTCAGGTTTCTGATGAGAGGTGCGGAATGAACCTTTCCCTAAGTCAAGCCCATGAGACTGTGTGATTAGCTGATGCAGTAACAGGTGGATCGGAACGTTAACTACACCCAATAATGGAGCCATTTCATGGGACGGTTCGCTCCGAGGTGCCGGCAGCCCGGCTGCAGTCAGAGGACAAACTGCTGCCCTGCTGACCTTGAAGACCAGAAAGCTTTTCAATCATACTAAAAACAGCAGACGCAACGAAAGGGGGAAAGAAAGCTTCGTCCGCATGTTGTTCAAGTGCATTTAGTTCCCAGACTTTCTTCTTCTAGTTTTATTACAGCCAGGGTAGGTTTTATTTGAAATCACAGCACTTAAACTTTAGTGTTATAATGTCGGCATCAACCGGCATAAAATAAGAAAAACCACTAAATAGTAACCTATTACAATATGAAGTTGTTAGGATAATTGTGTTATTTGACATCAGCTCAAAGATGTTTTCTCTATGCTGGGTGATGCATAACGGCTATTACAGTAGCGGTGATACTGATGAGCCTGAGCCAGATACTTCAACAAACTGTTAGAAGACTAATGACAGGAGAACTGCCAGACAGGGTAGAATACAGCTGTTCCGGGCGATGTTGACTGTAAATATATCTTGGAAATCGGTAGCATCTGTTGTCTCCTAAGCCGCTTACACTTTTTATGAATGTGCATGTTACAATGATTTTTCAAATTTTCATGCAAGTCACAATCACAGTCGTGTTTCCATCAGCAGAACCAAACAGCTGGTGCAACATCACTGATGGAGGTGTGGCCAAGAGGGCAACATGCATGTGAAAGGAATACAGACAGCATGAGCACAGCATGTTGTGGGCGGGGTTATTAAAGGTCATGACAACAATAAATAAAAATAAATAAACATTTTCTATTTATAATAACTCTTATGAACTAGAACTTACAATTCTTCTAAGACTTCTTCTAAGACTTCTTCTAAGAGCTGCACTCTTTTCGCTTGTCTATGATGTCATATATGACGTCCCATTACAAATAAGGTTCACAGTCAAAAGTAAAACAGCTCCAAAATCCTTTTTTTCCTTCACTTTGAGCAATTGTTCTGTCTTAAGCTACACTCGTGATGGCAACGCTGATATTATCCGGAATTATTCCAGTAATATTGTTTCATTATGTGCCTGATGGCTGAGCACAGATGTCGGCCTGGCAGGAAAATGAAGAGTTTGATTGTAATCTGGGCTCGACTCATTACTCACTTAACACAGTAACGTGTTACAGCGAAGAATTGGAAGAGGGGAGGAAGAGAAGAGAAGAGAAGAGAAGAGAAGAGAAGAGAAGAGAAGAGAAGAGAAGAGAAGAGAAGAGAAGAGAAGAGACGGCACGATGACTCTTGGAGTGATTAGTTGTGCTGCTGGAGGTGAAGCTAACAGCTATTGACAGGCCGGGCAGGTCACGGCTACTCTTCACCTCTAATCAGCCTTAGCCTCTAATCAAGTCTGAGACGGAGACACAATCTTCAAACTACTGATGAACGGCGCTATTGAATTACTTTATGGGCTGCACTTAAACGTATGTACTCTGCATCAAACACAATACCCTAAATATGCTGACATACCGGAGCCAACCACACATGATGCTCACCCTCACCAAAACAGCTTCAACATGCATTCCTTCCACATTCGCGCCTGCAGTTTTTTTTTAAGGAAAATAATCGAGTCTGTTGGTGCGGCTTGCAACATGTAATGTGTGTAATTTGATGGGAGGCTGCAAAACAAGGAAGCAGGGAATATCCTGGCCACATCTTTAACCTATTGAGGCGGGATGATGTCATGATTAGAAGAGGAAATTGGGATCCCTCCAGAACCTAAACACCCCAAGGCTGTCGGGCCAGCCTTCCAGACGGCTGGAGGGAGAGAGAGACCGAGCCAGAGAGGGGGAGAGAAAGAGAGAAAAGAGAGGCAGGGGAAAAAAAAAAGGAGAGCGAGAGATAGGGGCTTGGGCCTGACCCACAGTGTCAAGATCAAAGCGTAGCACCACTTGGCTGACAAGGAGAAGCGCACTCCAGGGATAAGTGTGTGTGTGCGTGTGTGTGTGTGTAACTACATTTCTGGGGTTCAAAAACCGGGAGCCAACTTCACATGCTGGGTCCGACATGCAATGATGGTTTGAGAGTTAAGACTTGGTTTTAAGATTAGGATTAGATTAGGATTGGGGATGAGCGCTCGGTTGTGATGGTTAATGTAAGGGTAAGGGGCTCGGTGATGCATGTCAATGACGGGTCCTCAGAAAGATAGTAACAGTGTGTGTGTGTGTGTGAGTGTGTGTGTGTGTGTGTGTGTGTGTATGTGTGCGTGTGTGTGTGTGTGTGTGTGATACGTCTGCCATGGAACTCCTCCAGCCTCCTCGCCCAGACCTCCTGTCAACTATCCCGCGCTATTAAAAATATCTAATCTCTCCTCTCTTCTTTTATCTTCTTTGACTGATTCATCGCCTCCCGCACGCACACACACAACACCAAACACACACCGCACGGAGGAACCCGGTACGTGAAACAAATCAGGCTGCGCCGCTCGTCGTGGATTTCTCCTCTCGCGGTGGTGAGACGCTCCGAGGTGATGAGGTGAAGGAGACACAGAACAGAGACGGGAGGGAGAGCAAGCCAGAGAAAAGGGAGCAGCGGAGAGAGTAATTGCGCTTCTCTGCCCTCGCACTCGGAGGAAGATGCCCTTCTATGGCCCCAAAACGCTCATACATTTATCATATAATCACGTGTGAAATCCCGACCACAAGGCTCTCCGTGCGGAACATGAGGGGAACAACTGACGGGTTGTGAGGATGAGGCGTGTTTTGACATTTGTTGTTGTTAGCAACACTAAATCTCTCTCATACAGTGATCACTTGAGCAATTATCTCCTCCTCCTTGACCGAGGACTCAGCTGATTCGAACTGGACGCTGGCCAAGACGGGCACAAGGGATTCTGCATGCACACATTACCGTTACTACACTACAGTCATTTATTCGCCTTTTATCAAGTCCCCGGATACCCTGACCTCTGAAGGAGGAAAGCCCCCAATCTGTGCTTTCCCAGATGTGTGTGTGTTTTTTTTTTATTTGTCTTAGCCTGCATGCTGATGAAGGCGGATTATCACTCAGTGGGTCGCGGCCCTGAAACGACCTTTACATAAGCAGAATATAAAACATTGATTCATACATGCGATGTTCATCCATGTTTGAATTCTTTTGATACAGTAGCGTCGTCTGATCTCGTCCAAGAAGCCCCACAGTGATGTCACGGCCTTTTGTCGGTTTGTGGCCACATGTTGCCCTGAGAGAAATCCCTCCCCGGCTGATGTGCACCTTCAGACCTGGTTCTGTGTGGGTGTGTTGGAACAAGTCTCGCGTCGCCCCGGGGCGAAGACAGTGAGGGAATCACTTAAAGAGTTTAAAAGGCTCATATTTCCCCGCCATGCCACATAGACTTTGACTTGCCTTCTGACCTTCAACACCATGAAATACGTTCTGGCTTCAGACTAAAACAAACAAAACGTAATTCTTCATCAATATCTTCTTTCGACAAGCCGAACAGGGAGAGAGAGGGAGATACGGCACAAGAGGAGCAGCCCGTGTTTGCAGTAGCACGAGCGGGAAGCTTTACAGGTGTCAGTTAAATCAATAATTCATAGGCTCACATGAAGCTTGAAAACAAGCCCATTATCTCTTTCTGTAAACAAGCTGTCTTCCTCTGATAACCAGAACGAAGTCAAGGGGCAAAGACGTAGCTGGTTCGATTCATATGCGACTTTGGCAGAGCCGTAAAACAAAAACAGGAACCTCGACACTTCAGAGATGGAAAGCGAACTCTTGAGTAGTCAATCATTGCTCGGCCGGCTGCGGTCTCCCTCCGAATCCCGGTGAGTTCAGTAGCTAACGTTTCAGCGGAGAGTCCACCATGTGTCTAATGATGACTTGCGGCAATCATACGGTGTCATATGACATCCAGGCATGGTTGAATGTATCATTCAAAGTCAGAATATATCAGCCACAAACCGTTTCTCACTGTTATTAATCACAGAAAACTGATGTAATATTTCCCCCCAGAACCTGATTATATGTGAGCACATGAGGAGGATATCCAAGACGATAACTACTGATCATCAGAGGCCACTTGATCCATTGTGGAAGTGCATTTTAAGACCCGTACTCACTGGCATCCTGAGTTTGTTTAGGCCCGAATCCCCCGCTGGTGTGTATGTGTTTGCAATCCTAAATAATAGCATTAAAGTGTGTGTGTATGACCGCACTTACGCTGTCACAGTCCCAGTGCACGTGTGTTTCCTTGGTGTAAAAATGTGTCAACCACAGGATGAACCCCGTCCTTCTTCTTCAGCTCGGCCAATTTCACCTGAGCCCCGCGCCGGTTTTCGGGTGGGAAATAATAAGGCTTGGCACAGCTCTGGAAGCTATTTGCCATCAGCGTGCATTGATTGGATCAGCAGTCTGGCCCCCGTCAGTCTGGTGGAGGGATGGTTGCTGGTGAGGTTGAAATTAGTGTGGGGTAGCGGGGAGCGTAAGGGGCCTCTGGTCTGGTGTCAGGCCTGATTAGGTACCCGAAAACGTAAACATGTGCGTGAAAAGTCATATGCATACACATATGTGGATTGGACATCGTGCCAAGGACTTCATGGAGAAACAATCTGTAAGGAATAACCTCAACATGGCTTCAAGAGCAGCGCTGATCATCCTGTTGAAAAGGATTGGCTCAAAGCTAAAGGAGACAGCGGAAAATTATGTCTGTACAGAAAAGGGAAAACCGAGGAAGGAATGCTCTGATTTACCATAGATCCCTATTCCGGATCAATGCAGATTTACTTGGCTGAAGCCAGTGGAGGCTCCCCTCCCCGACAGAGGAGGGAGAGAAGGAAAAGGATGTAGCACGTCGCCTTGGATCTCTAAAGCACCTTTTTGTCAGCAAATCCTGGGAAAGCTTTTTCGAAAAAAAAAAAAAAAAAAAAAACGTGACAAGGCTGCCAAGTGTAATATCCCTCCTGACGTGTGAGTGGAGTGCACTCCATCAGTTAGCCCGGCACAAACCTCGCTTGGTGTCACACTTGTCGCGATTATACGACACATTAAAGCCATTTCAGCGTTGACCCCCCCTCCCCTCTTCCTCTTTGTCTCCAGTCATCGTCGGCCTTTTTTCACCTGTAGCGATGTGGGATATTGTACAGTTGGGTAAGACGGGAACAAAGTAGGTTTCACCCTGCAGCTCGGCTAACAAGTCACACAAGACAGGTTAGACTTTGTAATGGTATGTTCCGCTGTAAGAAGTCGGTATGTGGCCTGTTGCAACTCCCAACCCACCCAGCAGAGGTTCTAATTCTTTTAGATTAACATCTTTTGTTTCAGTTTCGTACGGTAATTATAGGCATTTAATGGAGCGACGATTCTGTGGGAATTAGATTAGATTAGAACTTAAAGAAAAATAAGACCTGGAAGCATAAATGTATAAAAATGCTTAATGACAAAATTCAGCAAATGCAAAATTCGCAAAATAAGTTGAATAAATTCTGATCGTGAAATTCTACGTGAAAACAATAAACTGGAAGGATCTCTGTTTTCTGTAAGGCTGAACCTTTTTTTTCTCTCTTTGACAGAAAAGTAAAAAGGAACAAAGGAAAATTGATCTGAACGTCGACGGAACTTGAAGAGCTTCTTGTCTGGAAATCAAAGAAAAAGCTTTTTAGAAAAATGTGACACAGCTGCCAAATGTAATATCACTCCCGACACACTGGTGGAGAGCGTGTCCAGCCGTTAACCCATCGCAAGCCCGCCTGATTACACTCATTGCGATTACAGGAGACATTACTGCCATTTCGGCTCAGACGGGAATCAAATATGAATGGCTTCTCTCTCTGAAGGGCGCCGAGAGGTAGCGGATGTCTCTGGAAGGAATTTTGGAGGTGAAAAGTTATTTTCGGTTGATTTTTTTTAGGGAGACGGTTGAAAGATGAGAGTCGATGGAGAGATGGAGATGACCCACAAAGGCAGAGGGGGGGAGGGGGGGGGGGGGGATA
>CAAKHC010019183.1:12422-22890 GCA_901007825.1 Macroramphosus scolopax | reverse complement strand
GGAGGAGAGGGAGGGAGGGAGGGGGGGGGAGCGGGGGGGGGGGGGGGGGGGGGGGGGGGGGGGGGGGTAATAAGGAGAATGGAGACGAGCTGGAATGAGGTTTGAAATAAGAGACTCTGACTTATAGGCAGTTCATCCGGTAACATTCAGTGGTGTGTTTTAGTGTCTCTGTTGTTCGATTCTTTAATCATGTAGTGAGATACATGTATAGCTACTTGTAGCTCTATTAAATCTAATAAAGATCTCTGTTTTAAACTGTGTTCCCTCACTGCGATTGGATTTTGACATTACATCCCAATTAGAAGGAGTCCTGAGGATCTGCGGAGGAAGTGGGTCCTCCGAGTCCTCCATGTTGCATCGACAGCTGCCAACACAAACAGACAAACGCCTGCTTGTTTTTGGCGCAGATTTCTTTCCCTGGAAAAATTCTTGCATTTCGTTTTTCTTTCTTGTTTATGTTTTTACTTGTTAACGCTGCAACCTCTGTCTGAGCTTGTTCTAAATTCAGCTCCGTTTAGTCACTGAACTGCAGGGAAACATCCATCATATTGTTTAGACCGGGGACCATCTGATCACGCTGAAGATTACCAGCTGTCATGACGAACACAACCAGGGACTGACCAGATGTTGCGGTTCTGTCCGCTCCAGGACTGATGCTCACCCAGTGGGTGTCCAGTCTCCAGAGGAGGTGCTGTAGTCCCGCCAGTCTCGGCCGAAGCCGTCCAAGTCTTCATCGCTGCAGCTGCACGCAGTCTTTGTTTCTCAGCGCTGCACGTCAGCACAAGCATGTCCGTCCGTCAGTCAATCAGTCAGTGTCAGCCATGAAATATTGAGCAGAAGGGGGCTTCGTCTGTGACCTCAGGTGGAGGTACGAACCCAGTCAATCCTTCTTGTCCTTTGCTTCTTTCAGCGCTGATAATGTTAGTTTCTTTGTATGTTCCGCACTTTCCTCTCTTTAATATTATCTCTTTCTTCCAAGAACCAACTCCCGCCACATTTTACAGCTGTAAGGAATTCCTTCACAGATTTATGTGTTGAGTGTGTGTGTGTGTGTGTGTGTGTGTGTGTGTGTGTGTGTTGGACGACATCAGGAGCGGTTGCAACCTATTTTGCTCTTGTAGATAAAACAACAGCCTCAGGCCGGCTGAGAAAAGAAAGCGTGCCGTCTGTTACACGAGCTGTCCTGCAGAAAGAACCGTTCACTCTCATGATTCTGCCTCAGTCCTTATCTCCTTGTTACTCTTCCTCCTCAACATGTCTTTCATTGCCCTCCTTCTCCTGCTGTCCCTCTCTGTCTGGCAATCTTCGACGACCCCTCCTCCCCACCCTCGTCATGCCGGCCATTTACTTCCTCTCCATACTTCTTCCACTGGTCGTATCTTCGACGGAGAGGAGCTACGGAGGTGCTACTCTTTTCAGGATAAGCTCCATGTGTCAACACGCTGCAATTTCCATACCAGACTTGCATGAGTAAGTCAGTGAAATATATGATGATGGTGAATATGTGAAGGGGTTTCACCGAATTGACATGATAATTGGCTTTTTATCTTTTATCTAAATCTCCGCACGAAACGGGGGAATTCTCTCATAAATGTCTGAAACATATCTTTTCATTCATTTACATTATATAGATTCTTTTGCAGGATTGCACATCATACAGCATCCATGTCCAATGCAACTTCAAATTCTTACTTACAGGACTTACTCAAAAGTAAACTTCTGTGATTGCAACGAACTGACGTGATTTGTTAACAGAAATCTAATAATTTAATAATCACAATTGCTGTGCAGGACCGGTCGTCCTCCTGATGAGCTAACATCAGCCGTGCCATGGTAATGAGACTATTGAGCTGGTGCATGGTAAGCACTGAGCCCTCAAAGCCAGTAGGGTCTGTGGATGGCGCCACTAGTAGCCAGCCAGTCTCTCCCCCACCTCCACCCTCCTCCCACATCCCTAGTGAGGAGCACTCAGAGCCAAGGTCCAGGAATTAGCCCCAGCACCCGGCCAGACAACAGATCAATGTGCCCGGTCCTGTATTGATAGGGCCACTTGGGTTCCAGAAGTGCCTGCTAATCCCTGCAGTTTATCAGCCACACTGGCTGCCTGGATTTGTTGTCTGGTACAGTTCAGTTCGAGCAGACAGGCTTACGCTTGTGGACAGACACTCTCACTCTTTCACACACACACATTCCTGTAAACACACTATCACACATTCTTGTGCACCTTAGCCCAAACTATCCCTCAAGCTCCCAGGTCGCCACCTCTCTCATCGTGCTCCCCTTTTCCCCTCGAAAAAACCGTGGCGTCAATTGCATTACCCAGGGTGTTAGGGCTGCAGCTATAGAGTTGCCTTGTTTGAGTTAGCTGCGGCCGGGTGGCTGTAACTATATCCAATGTCCTGCGAAAGGGGCAGGAGGCTGGCTGGCTGGTAGACAGAAAGTCTGACTGGAGTGTGGCCCATTGATTCTAATAGGCATTTCAGGGGGCCTAATGATGGGAATCTGTTCACGCCTGGCTTGTCACGCCTAATTAAGGCAAAGCAACAATGAGTCCATTCACACTGGCTCAAGTTACCTCACTCAACCCTCTCTTCAGAGCTGGTTTTGCTCATTTTAACCAGGGTAGAATGACTAGCTGCCGGCCCAGGCACTGATTGGAGGCTGGATGTGGAGCCATTTAGTCAAACACTTCCCTCTTCTCTTGTCATAGCTTGTATACTATTCACTCTTTCCTTGCTTATCTTATGATGCACCTTGTTTACGTATAGGTAGCTAGATTAAAGTGGAGCAGTATAGATAGTGAGTGGTTGATAGGTCAGGTGATGAGATGAGATGTGTCGATGTGGAAAGAGGAGAAATTCTGAGGGCATCTGCTGGACAGCTTGTGGATGTTCAGATCCAGGTAGTTAGAACTTGGCCCTGAGAGGAGTCAGCAGGGAGACAGACAGCAGTGCAGAGAGGGTGAGAGAACGTGGCTGCAGGCTGTGACAGTTCTGGCATTAGGCACCGACATGTAGTCAGAAGTCCAGAAACTCAACACAAATGTTTCCCTTCCAAAAGAAACTTGTGATGAGCTTTTAAAGGATGTTGCTGCAGGAGAACTGAACAGTTTCACCACAAAGCCACCAAGCCGCCTACAGTGGTGATCAATCATTAAATAGCACAGAAACAATCCCACATCGGCTTCGGAGCCGTTCCAGCGCAACAATTTCAGCCTGCGGCAATTTCACAAGAATCACAATATTTCGATTGTACTAACCGGTCGTCTGTCATCAGTAAGTGTCAGTTCAAACACACCTTTTTGTGTACGAGTGAGGGGAAGCGTTGGTGTTCAACTCCCCGGTTAAGGTCAGAGTGAGGAGCTTCCTGTTAGGCTTGGCCGTGGCCGTATATCAGCGGCGTGATGGAGACGACAGATAAACAGCGTGCACCACCTTGCTCGCCCGCCCTGTTTGTGTACACATGCTTTTAGACAGCCACTTAACTGCCGGGATTAGGTCTGTAAGGAGATAATTGCAGGGTGAATGGAGACAGCGGTTGCTGTGTGTGACTCAAAAGATCCATAGACACCTTTTGTCAACCTTTTACCTGCGCTTTTGTCTCAGGGCAGAATGTCTCTGTAAAGAGAGGAGAGAGAGGGAAGAGGTAAGAAAAAAGAGTGTATACTTTTGTCTGTGAGTGGGTGTAATGCAGCGAGGGGGCTGGACGTTACCTTCGGCAGCGAGGACTGTTTGTTCATTCTGACATGAATGCTGTCTAAAGCAGGGGAGTGTCTGTAAATATTGATCTCCTGTCTGTCGCTGCATGCAGCCACTCCACCCGCAGACTAATTCACCCTGAAACTTTTCTCCCGTTTATCTGCCGTTCTATTCTTCAGGCTGTTTGACGTGGAGACAACAGTTCAAATATTATGGGACTAACATGCGTTGTCCCGGCGTTAATGACGTTCAAGCTCTGTTTTTGCACCTTTCATCACATAGCAAAAAAAAAAAGGGAAAGTTTTTTTTATTCTCACATATAACACAGGACAACAAATGCTACAGTGATTCATGGTGCTCATTGGTTAGTGATATAGATGCTTTTCCTATCAGGTGACCCCTGAAGTGAACCTTACATAGCCTGTATCAGACGATCTAATACAGGATGATATACACAACATATCAAACCTCGTACAAGATCTAAAGGCAGTTTTAGCAATAAGATATAATTTGATATTAAAGAGCGCCACCTTGTCTGAACATCGTCCTTAAGTGACTCTTTCGTCAAAGCAAAGTTCCCCCGTCTGCGTGTTTTAGCAAATCAATTCAATCACTCGGACAGTTTAGACTCGTCTAACTGGTGTTTGTGTTTGTGTTTGCCTACAAGGAGCTGTCAGTGAGGAGATAAATGTGAAATCTGATACGGTGCTGCACATGACAGGGTGCTTCGGCACTTGAACATTGGCAAATAAGTGGAGCACAATGTTAATGTTTGTACGTGCGTACGAGTGCACCAGTGGTGCTGAGCGGCGTCTTGCCTCTGCTGTGTGTCATCTGACTTGGCACCGAAATGTCTAGAAAGCATGCGCTGTGATTGGTGGAGAGACAGGAACGACAGCCCCCGTTTAGAGGTCCTGACCGGGACTTCAACCCTTCTCCTTCAGGGGCAGGATGAGGGAAGACTGAGGGGAGAAAAATGAATGACTGCCAATAGCAGGCCGTAATGCACATGGCCCCCGCAGCTATCGTTAAACTTTTCAGTCGGCAGCAGGCTGCGAGTTAACAAGGGATGGGTTCAAGGTGAACACTGATGCAGAGCGTGACAGGACGGTGTTGGGACAAGGTGGGGTTATCTGTGTTTGTACCAAAATCTCAGTTTTGTCTGTTTGTGCAAGGTTTCACGGGAGAGTTTTAATCCACATGAGATGGTGTGATGACTCTCAGGATCAGACTAGGACGTCCTCTTTAATCACGGCCCTCGGTGCTGTGGGGGCCCTGATGGCCAGTTCTGCTGCATGTGGAGTTCTCACCAGCAAACAGTCCTGATAACACCACTTGTATTGCACTGGGTTGTCCTGACGGAGGCCTGAGGAAGCTGGATCATCTAAAAAATGACCCTGTAAAAGTGGGAATGAATCATCGATCACAGAACAGAAGAGAAATATTTTATTTAATGTAATATAATTACAGCATCCAGTCAAACCTAAGACACACTATGTGGTAAGATGTACTATATGTATTTATATATTGAAATAAAGGTGCAGCTCGGACGTGCAGCAGTAGCATTTGTTTATATGGATGTATATTGCTGCCATGTTGATAATCCTTCAGTCTTTTGCTGACGTTGCCGTCACTGAACCGACATTACAGCTGGCTCTGTTCCCATCTTCCTTTGGACTCATTTCTTTTCTCTCCACCACGACTCCGTCTTGAGTTTGATGTCATTGTTTCACGCAACTGTCAAAAAAAAAATATTCCAGCGTTGATGAGAGGAAAAGATAAGCTCGGACTTTGAAACTGGTTCTCAACTCAAATTACTTCTGGATTCTCCTCCCTGACAGCCTGCAGCAACTCTTATTTTCTTTTAAGTAGTTGCTTATTTTTTAAATTCAAACAAGGAAATCCATCAAGAGCAGGTTGTATAATTGCATTTCTTTAATGACGACCGCGGTTTAACTTCAGTACATCTCTGTCAGTCTTATTGAATTCCCCCATCCCGGCGCGGTCATCATCCACGCGCAATAAAAGACATGAGATCGAGAGATAGACTCGAGTTTACTCTCCTGCCATTCTTACATAAAACCATTTGTACCACGATAGGGTTTTTGGTGAGCGCCCGGAGACGTGGACTCTGTGAATGCCCCCTTTGAGGAGCAACCTCGCAAAACAAAGGCATCTTTTTCTCAATATCTCCACATCATGAGAATCCTCTACAAGACACACAAACAACTGAGATTGTGCTGTTTCATAAATATCATTTTATTCTCGGCCGCCCGGCTAAATAATGTGTTAACAACCTTGGCGAGGAGATTAATGCTGAATCTATTCAGCAGGAACAGTTGGCACCTCGGGCACGGTCATAGACTGTTGACTCTCCCTGCCCTGTAAATGAACTGATGGTCAGTCGTGTGATTTTTAATTATGCCAAAGGATTTTTTTTTTTTATGTTACGAAAGAACAGTAAAGCTTCTGTCTTAAGGAGACGTTTTCCGAAATGAGTTCTCAGGAGATGTGTTCTCATGTACGAAAAAAAAAAAAATGTCACATTACATACACACATCCCTCAACCTCAACCGTCAGCGCTCTGCGGAGGCCGTATTCACAGCTGTCTCGGTGCAGCAGAATCAAAGATAGTGGCGCCTGGTCGACATGGTGAACCTGACATCTCGTCCTTGACAGCCTCTGGTTCTTGTCACCCCACCGCCGTCCCTGCCTACCTTCATAACCTGTCGGACAGCACGGCATGTCACAGGCCGGGCCTCTTGGCGTGTTGCTGGGCTGATCAACCTTGTGTGGCAGCTACCTGACGCCCGATCTGGCAGCTCACCTCCATCACTGTCACGCTCTCACATTCCAGTTTCTCCGGGCCCCATCACAAGCATGATTTATAGCCGGGGAGAACGGCGGAGCGCCGGGGCGATGCCTCAGAAGTTGGGCTTCACTTTTTCCTCTCTGTTTACTTCTAAGAGAAGTTTATAGTGCTCTGATGAATATAAAAATAATTGGTTTTCTTGAAAGCATAGATTTCATTTGTTGTAAGATTTGTCTCTTGTGGTTTCGTCTGCCTGATAATTGTCGAGATTGGATGTCTGGCCGTCCCGCCCGAGGGCGCGAAGGCTTCGAAAACATCTTTGTATTCGGTTGTGTTTGACAATCGGGGTCATCTCGATGGCTGACCCCTCTGTTGTTCAGGCCATGCTTCAACAGCAAATATGTGTATTGAGGTGCACTGTTCCAATCCAGCGGCAGACGTTGAACAGGCGAGTGGTGACAGATAAGTAACGCGACGAGCCCTGACAGGTCACAGCTTCTAACACGACGTGACACCTAATAAGTGGTGTTTTTCAACCAGAACACACACACGCACTCACGAGCGCCGGGGTCGCCGAAGACTCTCAGAAGAGAGCTCGGAAAGTTTTTGGCTCCTCAAGCGTCCATATTGTAATGTTTTGGAAATACTTTCCTTCCCTCATCTTGTTTGTATGTTCTTTAAGCAGACGGCAGCACTGGCAGAGATTTTCTATTATGTCTGACTGCGCTCTTTGATTCCATGTTTACGTGTTCTTTTCATAAATGAAAGTAAAGGATTGGAAATAACAGCGGGCCTGTGCGGATCGTGTTAAAAAGACCTGGATTATGGTTCTGTTTATGCTGGGTTTTATTCATTCACACTGATTTCCTGGGGCACATTGGAGTCTGCAGAGATGAGGTTAGCAACTGGTCATGTCTCTGCAATGCTTCACATGATTAAGCCAGTGTGAATGGTTCTGTTTGTTGGGATGGGTAAAGGAAAGGGTTCTTTGTGGAATATGGGGGATTTTTTCGAGAAGAGGGCATAAACCCAAATGTTTTTTCATATCCACACAAATTGAGAAGCGCTTTTAATCACGGCGAAGATTCGTCTTGAAGAGAAGACAAAACGGGTTGAGCATTTAATTTGATATTCTCTGCCGGCAGCTTATGATTGTACACACGTATGTTATTATCTTTACATTATATTTCTCAGTACTTTCACTGGAGACAAAAACGGGTTAATATCAAAATTGATAAACAGCTGTTGTGTATTAATCTCCACACAAATGGAACAATTTACAAAGACATGCTAAAACATAAAGAGCTGGTCCATTTCACCATCTTTAACCTGTTTTAATGAAATACGTGTGTTTTCTTTGAATGCATATATACTGTAAATAACATTGTATTTGTATGTTGTGTACACGGCGCCTCATTGAAAACTGAGGCTGCTCTCAGGTATCCTCACTGTTACCAATGAAGGTGAATGATCACTTACTTTTGGATACAATATACACTGTAACTCTCCTTCTGTGTCTGGAAGCAGCCTGCGTCTTGTTCAATATGAAACTCACTTCCTGGATCCAGCATGTACATAAACTTGATTTCAGGCTAAACTATCTCTTCATCGGAATAATTCAGCGTTTTAATTATTCACTACAACCTTTTTAAACCCCCTCCCCACCACATATTTTCACTTCCCCTTGTCAGAAACATTTAAAATCTGTCTTCAGAAAGCGCTGTTACAATTCCCCCCGGTGTCCCTGATCGATGAGTCCAGTTTTACTTAGTAACCCAAGACTGTTTTTGAACGGACGGCAACATACCTGTTTTCTCGCCAGTTCTTTCACTCCAGCTGGCACTTAGTCCACCTGACAGGCGGGAGATGAATATGAAATGTCTCTTTATTTGCTTTTCCTTCTCAGCTATTGTTCTGTGATTAGATCAGAGGCTGCCGTGCCCCCATGAGGAGATCTGGAGGTCGGTGAGTGGAATCCATGGATCCGGTTGGCGTGCACACTCACTGGCCACTTTATTAGGTACACCTTTACAATGTAATGTAATCCAATACAACAGCTCTTACAGTAAATAAGTTATCTTGATTGTGATACAATGTCATTGCAGACCAGCTCTGTCCAGCAGGTGCAGTTGGTGTGTACGTTCTCTTCATCACTTCTTGCTATCGCCCAACTCGTGCCAGCGCAGTCGCACCGACTCTCTTTAGCTTATCTGCACAAAAACGACACTGTTTCACTGGCTGGGAATTGCATCTGTTAAAGCATGTAGCTGTCAGAGCAACTTAGCCACCAGCATCTCAGACGTAGCCCAGGGGGAGCTGTCCTTTCTGGGCCAGTGAAGCTCCGTGTTGTTTCGGGGCCTCGGCTATGTTAGCATTTCTACATCTAGATAGGGTGATTTGTTGCACGGGTGTAAGGAGTTTAAATCCACCTCCTTTCAACACACATCGCGACAAGCCGGCAGCTCCAGCTGTGATTGAAATCCGATGGCGCCCCGGATCTACAGATCGGACTGCCACTGGTGTCGGTGTGTGTGAGAGGGGTTCTGCGGTCGGCTCGTGTTGACCGTTTTGCGGTTCTTTAACTCCATGTTTTAAAGACACGCAGGCCTTGGATTTCCAAGTGTGTTCAGCTGGAAATCCAACACCGCAGGACCTCTACTCAGTGGCAGCAGCGGATTAGATCTTCTACTTCTATAAAGAGACTTGTGTTTTCAAAGAAATTTGCAATGTTGCCAGTCGAATTAGTATCTGCACTCCCGGCCTGAATGTGTAAACACGAATGACTTCACCTCTCGTTCATTCACACCCATTTACTGCAGCCGTAAAAACTCTTTTTTTATTAAAATTTAGGAGTTCTTTCCAATAAAAGAAAGTCATTGGAGGAAGAGCCAATGGAATGTTCGCCTGCAAGTGCACGTATAAGAATGTGTTGCTCTCTATAATGCAATAGAAACAGACGGCATGGCTTGACCAGGTTATCAATATGTGTTCTGAGAGGAACCCTGGTTCCTTAGATGCGTGAGGAATGAAACGTTCCTCGTCTGAATCCAGGTCTTTTATACAGTCCGTGGTCCATTACAGTCTGATTTGCCTTTTTAGCACCCTGAAACTCCACAGTCACATGTTAAAAACTCGGAGGAGATGTTAAAAGCCGGTTTCCCGTCCTCGGCTTCGCAAGAACATATCAGCAATTCATTTTAAAAGCATCGGTGGAAAGAAAAAAAAAGAAATAACAAAGAGATGAGAAATCAATCGTCGTGTTTCTTAAGTCGCCGTCTTCCTCCTCGGCGTGTGCTTCTGCAGGAACAGGTGTTGGGCAGCAGACATGCCTGACGGATTAAGACAAGTTTCTGAAGGATTGTCAGCATGGGCTGAGATTTAGAGATTACACATATGGGCAGGGGGAAGTAATAACAGGAAATTCACACTTTAATCCACAAGTAGAGGATCTACCCAGAGGATATACCGGGGACACGTCTATATTTCAAGATAGTTCTACTTGTGCTGCCGTATCACTGAATAATTCCACCTAAGCCAGGAAGTGATTCCTAGAAACAGAAGCAGCGTCGATGCCGAATGGATTTTAGTCAAAGCAATTTTCTTTAGAATATCTGCCGGTTATGTTTTGCACAGCAGGATAATACTCTGCTCTTTGTGGAAACTTGATAAGTGCGGCAATATGATTATAAGAGCTAAAATAATAAGGTCGGTTTAATTCGTCCAATCGGCTGGCTCGCCTGCGTATCAACCGATGCCTCCGGCTCTGACCCCCTCAGCATCTTGTAAGAGCCTGCAGTCCGAGAGGGTCAATATCAACGTATTACCGAGCTGTGACGGAGCCGCAGAAAGTCACAATGAGACAGAATCGGCAAGTCAGCAGCACCTGCCACTCTTTGCATGGGACACACACACACACACACACCTTCAGGGACATCACAAGGAGAGGCTGCGAAAATAG
>CAAKHC010019183.1:0-11956 GCA_901007825.1 Macroramphosus scolopax | reverse complement strand
GGGGGAGAGGGTGGGGGGGGGGGGGGGGGGAGGTGCGGGGGGGGGGGGGGGGGGGATTGGGGGGGGGGGGGGGGGGGGGATGTTAAACTTTGATAAAGATCGGAGGCTGTTGTTTCAGTGCAGACCATTTTCTAATCAGTGGCCTGCTGTCTTTGGAAATGTCATCCAGGCTGGTGTAGCTTTACTGCTCTGAGAGGAAGAGAGGGAGCGTGAGAGAGAGAGAGAGAGAAAGAGAGAGAAAGAGAGAGAGAGAGAGAGCAGCACAGGACAACCCGGGCTGCTGACTTCCACCAGAGGAGTGTAATACTAGCCACCTGTCCACACACTAATGAATTCCCTCCAAACCGCTCACTTCTGAGCCCGCAGCGCCGACGCTCACATGCTCGGCCGACACACTCTCTCTCCTCTGATCACATTAGCTCTGGCCAGCAAACCCCAAATATCTAGTCACATTGAGAGGAATGTGTGAAACGGACACATACACACACACGGCTGCTATAAAGGATTTTCCTCAAGAAATTAAGGCCGGGGAAAAAATTAAAGGTTAATTCCACACCGTTTAAGGTTGATTATTATGAAATCGTCAGTATAAAAGAGTTTGTTCTTCTAGGTTTGTTAATGAAGAACAAACATCCAAGTCAAGAACAAGCATCCACGTCATTCTATGATACAATAATCCTCAGCCAACACCCCCCAGGGCCAATTCTGTTTTCACATTAGGAATATTTTCCTGACAGATTATCTTGTAAATTTAGCACTATCTGCGTCTTATTCTGCTCCTAATCCATATTTGTAATCTCAGTTTCCATGAGAGTAATTCTTCAGATGCCAGTTCACAATCCCTCAACGACACATGCTGTAATCCCTGGTTGACACGGATTCTGGAGGTTGAGGCACCTGCTCTGTCTCAAGATGAGAGATAACATGCCACACTTTCT
The DNA here is from genome assembly GCA_901007825.1 of Macroramphosus scolopax. Taxonomy (NCBI): domain Eukaryota; kingdom Metazoa; phylum Chordata; class Actinopteri; order Syngnathiformes; family Centriscidae; genus Macroramphosus; species Macroramphosus scolopax. Next base: position 11,018 of record CAAKHC010019183.1, on the reverse strand, counting down.
TCCGATTCATTTTTTTTTTTTTTTTGTTTTGATCTCCAATCCGGAATATCAGATTAAAGACACATGCTGTAAACACACTCTGGTGAAAATGTCTGGATTATATGGTGTTTTCTGTGGGGTCCGCAGTCGTGATCATCTCTGGTAGAAGGTGTCAGTATCACCTGTCGTTCAGTAATTAGTGAATCGGTGACATCACGTATTCCTCTTCATTTGAATCTTTCCTATCTTCCCTTGTGACCTGGATTGTGGCAAGTTGTCTTGATCCAGTGTTAAGATCCCGTATTAGGAAGGGGATTGGTGTGTCTTTGATTCCCCAGATGACCAGTAATCTTATCTCCTCAGATTACGACAGAAAAAAAAAAATCGGGTACTTACAGAGCGTATAAGAAATCAGTTTGGACATTTAACTGGAGTAAAAATAATAAACAATTCATGTCAATAAACTAAATGTGGCTTTAAGAATATAAAATATATTAAATCTTGATGATGTGAAAACAACAGATTTACTGTGACATGTTTATCAAAAAAATGATCTCAGATATTAATTTTTGGATATTAAACATATGACTGATAATCCATTTAATGTCTCTACATACACTTGGTCTTATGATGTTTGTCCAGATTTTCCAAATAACACTTGAAGGGTTCATGTGCGAAAACAGATTTCGTCATTTTTTTAAAATGGACAAACAGTGAACAAAGAATAAAACAATTAAAATATATATGATTTTCTATTTATTACAGTTACATGCAATTTATTTGACATAGCCACCAGTTCCTGAGATTGGAGACTAGTTTGTTTTATTTCATTTCTTTGCGACATGTAAAGCACTTTAATGTGCCATACAAATCATTTTGCCTTGCCTTACTGTTAATCTGTGGATTTAATCTTTCTGAAAGCTAGATTAGGTGACAGCAGTGACAAAGGGGGAGCGTCTTGGGGTGAAATTACTTAGCTCGAGGTCAGCCGCGGTGTGGATAAGCTCACAAAAAATAAGTATAAGATGCACTTTAAATGGGATAGACACAAACGTCAGAGCTCGGATCCTGCATGCACGCTCGTGATAATGCAGACAAAACCTTGGAAAAAAACACACACACACAAATAAAGCACCCCCACACGCAACCGAGAGACGCTAGTTCCTCTTGAACCTGGTCCAAACACACACACTCACTCAATTAGCCAGGGCCGCCAAGGCGACGTCAACGCGAACTTCCAAACAATAGGCACAGGGGATTCATAAAGCACCGAGAGGAAATATGAGCTAATGCCACTATTCCAATTAAAGAAACATTTGTTGCCTCTAACACCTAAATGTGATTCTCCACAGCTGTGGCGTCCTCCAGTACAATAGTAGGTCTGCGAGGGAAGGGTTTGTTGTATTGTTGGCCATCGATTGTGTGAAAGGTTGAGTCAGGCCCAGGCCCGGTCTCCTGAGAGGTCTGCTTCATCACAGCAGAGGAGACCTTTTGTTTTCCCTTTTCAAAGTATTTCCAGCACTCCCTGCTCTAATCATGGACCCTATTCATTAAAGGAAAAAAGGAAAAAGAAAAGCTCAAGTCTTCCCCGGCTCTGATGTTGAATGACGATCTTTGTCCGTGTTGAAGGCTTTGACAAAATCTGCACTATAAATCTTTACGTGCGTCTATAATCTAAGATGCTGATAACCTTTGTTTCAATAATGTATTCTAGGGTGATTGTCTAAAAATTGGTTTTATACCGTGCCCACTCAGTCTGAGGCTGGTATGTAGTTTCTTTAACAGTAGGGGTCACTCTTCTCTCCTCCCGAGCTGACCACCTAGGTCACAGAGAGACCTGACACAAACACACTTGTACTGCTCGAGCAAAGATTCAGTCATACGCGTGTGTTTGCATTAACGCAGGCGCACCAACGTGCATTTGAATGGAAAGGCCCTGCATGACTCGTATCCCGGTAACACAGCCTCCTGCAGCAACAGCAGTGGTGCTTGTCTTGCGGTAGCTGTGGTTGGTGTCATACAAGAACAGCTACTGAGACGCCCAGCGAAGCGCTCTGTCAGGGGCCTGTCACCGGCTAACCCAGGCCCGGAGTGTCAGCTTTCCCCCCGGGGCGAGGAGGGAAGGCCTTTCACCCTGACTGGCTCCGGTACAACCCAGCCCAGTCCAAATCTCTAACCTGGCCACAAGAACCACAAAGCCCTGTATCCATTTTAACTCCCAGAGATCAAAAACAGAAAGATCATTGAACTCCAATTAAATATTCAACATCAGAGGAACCCTGTGCAATACGAGCCTATAGCAGCTCTTTCATTTTTACACACAGAAAACAAGAGGAAATCAATTTACAGCGTTTAGGAAGAATCAGCAACACTAAATTATAGGAATGTACACACAGTACACACACAAGTGACGAGGAGATGAAATCTCTCTTGTGCTTGTTTTTTTTTATTTTTGCACCCTTGTTAGCAAAGAGGCATTGATGAAATCCAGAGGTAAAATAGCTTCGGTGGGTGCTTTCCTTTTTAAATCTCTCATCTTGAGCAGGCTAACCTGATCTCATGCAGCCAGACTCCGATCTCTGCACTTCCTGGTGTCCCAGTAATGATTGTTAATGATGTCATCCGATCAGTGGAGGAGGATGTGTGTGGGTATGTGTGTTTGTGTGTGCAGAATGCTGTGTGTGTGTGTGTTCGTGGGTGAGGATACCTCATCGGATTGAATAGGGGGTCATTTTATGTTGGCGGCGAGGGGGGCACAGGAAGTGTGGAGGACAATGAACTCCAGTGTCTGTTCATACAAACATAACTGTCTTCATCTTCTGTCTGAGCATGAGGCCTCTCCTCCCTGCTTAATCCCCACCCCTCATTACTTCTTTCCACCACCCCCATCAGTTAGAACAAGGGTCAGATGGAAATTACTGTTCAGCTCTGTCCTTTAAAACTCCTCTTCTCCTCTTTCAGCAAACCTCAAAAGGCGAGAGCCTTCCGAACTGTACGAGTACCTAATTCGAAAGGGAAATCTTTAACTCCAAACCAACAGGGGACACACAGTATTTAACAACAGGACAAAAGGAACTATTAAAGTATTCTGCCGAATTCAGAAATACTATTTTTTTTTCTCTCCCTACAATCACTCTCTGAGTGCTCGTGTTCATTTATGTCGTTGTGTTTGCTCCTCGAGGTCACCGCTGTTTCAGGTCAGGCAAATATAACGATGGATTAAGGTTAGTTATCGTTGATAAAACATGTTTATTGAGAAGCCGCTCATCAAAGTAAGTGTTGAGATGTGGTGAATGAGAGAAATATTGCGTTGCTATTACCATTCAAAGAGAGCCCATCTCTCTCCCCACTCATGCCAGGGCACGAGTGTTTGGTTTGGAAAGTCGGGAGAAAAATCGCTGGCTGCAGAAGCCCCGCCCCTCTCCACTCCAACTGCGATGCTTTTTGACCATCCAAGCACTACACTTGGGTCAAAAAGTGTGCTCTTACTCTCCATCCTGCTACATAAAGAGTACACTATCTTTGACAGCGGTGAGTATCGGCATACTGAACATAACGGGTGACGTGTGGAATCGTCCAATATGGATGACACCTTCTTACATACAAATTCATTCTTTCTGACCAGTTGAAGTTATTGTTAGCCTTTTTCATGTGTTTATGGGGGTCAGACCGCTGACTTGCATGTCTAAGGATTGCAGCATGCAGAACAGAGCCCAGACACATATGAAGAAATTAGTTTTTTTTAACTGCTTTCACAAATATAAATGTTTACGTAATTCAGGATCCCGGACAACATAGTTTTGCTGTTAGATAGGCTAAAAGCTGCATCTGTCCCACACAAACAATGTTTAATGATTTCCCACTACAAACCTAAAGATGTGGGCAGACAAGACATTATAAAAGCTTTGCAGATAGTGCTAATGGAGCCGTGGTTGTTAATGGGCCAGCAGCACTCTCGGTGATAAATGATGCTTATCTTACTCAAAGCAGCAAGGATTTGTTACACTTCTTCCTCTGCCCATCCTTAGATGCAGCCACCGATAACGCCCTAATGATCCGCGGCTTGGCTTTCGCCTCCCATGCATGGTGCAACATCGTGTCACATTAGGACACATTCACTATACGTCTCTGAAAAAGGCACTTTTTGGTGGAAGATCAAGAAGGGACGTTGACTTTTTGTGAGGCTTTAAACAGGATGAATGAATAAGACGATAAATAAGAGAACAAATGTTATACCGTCTCCGCATGCCCGCTGATTGCCAAACAGCCTGAGAGGTCTACGGCGGACAAAGGTAGGTCACGGCCCTTGTTCGAGCGCCCTTGTCTGGGGAGACAAGGAGAGCAGACTGCAGCCCACTTGTCAGTCCTGCAGCTAGTCCCGAGCTAAATGGGTGTAATTACATCATGTTTGGATACTAACTCATAGGTGGGGGTGGAGGTGAAGGGGCATGACCCTGCACTTCCAGAACATGACCTGGGAATGTAACCATGAAGCTCGAGTCTGCTTGTGACAATGGCTGGCGTGGTGACCTGGCTAACGGGCCACAGCTGATGTCCTCCAGCACCCATCTGTTCCTTTCACCTCCATGAATTCCATATGGTGAAAATCTTGGGATGGAGCGACAAGGCCAGAGTGTAGGTATAATGTGTTGTAGTCTCAGTCATAGCTGAGGGTTTTAATTGATTTGCATGTCGTGCCTTTAATGCATGAAGGAAAACAGCAGTAGAATACAGCTAATCTCTGTCACACATTGTGACTTTCACTACTTTCAGTGTTTCAGTGTGTAATTATGAAAGTGCATCGACAAGTAGAAGACTAGAAGATAGTCTCTCCTTTGCTAAAATGTATTAAAAGGATAATTTGTAAGGGTTGTAGCCAGGTAGCGCTGCACCGTCATGTATCGTAATACCACTTTGTACCTCAAGAGGCAGCGGTGAGTCATTGTACAACAAAGTAGCTGCGACATCAGCTAGCGATAGTTAGTCACCTTCTTGTGAATGAACCACCTTTATGGACATGGACCAACTATTTCCCTCCAGAGTTCTTCATCTGGCGCCGGCGGGGTGAATGAGCCCCGATGTTTCATACTCCAGCATGAGGAAGCAGAGCAGCCAGTTTACAAAGGAAACTCACACTGGTGTGTGACTCATTAGTCATTACGCAAGCTTGAGGTGAGCGTTGGAATCTAAATCGACTAGTAAATCGAGTTTCATCCTTTCGAAGAATTTAGATTGGCCTCATCTGCCCTTTTATGATAGCACGTGTGGATGATAGCAGATTAGAGATTGGACAGTTTCAAATGCTGTTTCTAAAGTTAAGTGTGAATTTCTAAATAAATACTTCTGCTGCCTGTGGAAAAAGGTCGGGCATACAAAGGACATCGACGATGATGTATAAGTCCTCGGCTCACAAGGTGTCTGCAAAATATATAATATTAATACAGACCACGAATGTTCTCATTCATCAAAATTACATGATACTATATCTTTTCAAATACATTCAGAAATCATACATCCTCATTAACCACCAACTGACCCCCGGAAATTTATATCATCTTGGTTAATACGGCTGTCGTTTGATCCTGGTCATTAATGCACCATTAGGACTATGTTTTATGTACTGTTTTATGCAGCACTCACTACCTGAGACCTTATTATGAGCAAAATGATCAATATCCAGATATATGCGGCTCTGGGAGGGGAGAGTGTTTTTTAGTTAGAAAGTAAATTGAGCCCAAACTTTTCTGTCAAAGCAGTAAAAGACATCTCGAAAATTTGTGCCAAATCAGAGGCAGATGTGTATGTTTATAAAGATAAATTGAATTAAAGGCTAGTCCGTGCTTTGTTGCCCAGACTCTGGGTCCTCAGTGGCCCTCTAATCATGCTGTCGGTGATTTAACTGGCTTCAACAGGTAATGCTATTTAAGGGGAACTAAGGCAGGCACCAGGAAATGAAACACGGTCGCCTTAACATGGATTGTTGGAGTGGTGGCTTGACTCACCCCCTCGCCTCCAAGTAACCCCACCCTCTCTCTCCTTCTTTACCCCTGTCAGAACCAGCTAACTAGAAGAAAACTAATTAAGCTTTGGAGTAAAATGCTCTCCATGGAATGTATCTGTTACTTGACATGATCCTGTTTATGCACGACTTGTGTACACAAGTAGCAAACCAGCTACCAACACTCGTAACCACATAAGCAAACACCAACAACACATGGACTCTGGCATTTGTATGCATGTACATGTACAGAAATACAAACACACTCTGTGCAGGGATGTCTCATAAAAGATCAAGGGGACCAAGCTTGTTGCATCTTGAGTGACATGTTTTGCCACACCGTTGGATATAATTTCACTGTGTCAGTTTCTGTTTTTCCGTACGTTTGATGGAGCTAATGCAGGCCTGGCATGGATAAGCTGTGTTAAGCTGATCTGATCAAGCTAGCACTGTTTATATTTTAACATAGAGGGGTGAAACTCTCGACGCACCGGTCGCGTTACGTTCCAACACTCTGCTATAGTCACAAGCTTTTGGCTGGTGACTAAAAGAATTTGATCGGCAAATGAGTTTTCTTTGATCACTGGCTGATTTGGGCCTTTTCCAGCTTTGCTACATAATGTTACGCCCTGCAGCTTAAGCGTTGTCCCATTTTCTTTCGCTGCCACCACTGGGTGAAAATCTCCGGAGAGAGATCGGCGTAGAGCTGCAGCTCCTTCAGTGACTCACTGATGCCCCTAAAGGAATAAAGTGGTATTACGAGAAATAATCGTGGAAGCTGGATAGATTTACATAGATTTAGGTTACATTTAAAATGATCAATGTGGACATGGTCATTAAAAATGTGGTTTATTCAGACATAAACACAATCTTTATTCAATATTTTCTTGCATTGCTAATTTGTCATATATATTATTCATCTTCCATTGGCACACTTCTTAAATACTGTAAATATTTTATCATCTTCACGCCGGTTGCTTGACCCATGACAGCACGACACGGTCGCCGCCTGCCACCAATCCGTCAGCATGATGTCCCGATAAGCAGTTTACAGCGCGATAGCTTCGTAGCTCTGCTGAAACGTAGCATTTGCTCTCATTTCGGGGGTCAAACACCTCCACAGGGTACTTGTTAGCTGTCTCCTCGTTCAGTTCAACCATGATACTCTTCACTTTGGATTACCTTTAGCTACTGAAAGTAGTGGAAAAAAAGGATTTCTCCCTGGATGTGGAAGTGCAGGCAGAGGACACTCAGCAGTTGCTTGAACTTCAGACCATGTGATTGTGGTAAGCAACATCACGATGGGATTTCTAATGTGTGGAAACATTTTGGCATCATGCCGACACCACAGGTTCTGGTCAGGGTTACTCACAGGGTGGCACAAACTCCAAGTCAGACTTTCCTTGAACTACAACAGTTTGTTATTATCTTGTAAGTGTTGTTATCACCGTAGTACTTTCAGCAAAGGTTGTTTATAGTGAATACAATTTGTACATTGTACATATTCCGGCGTCTTTCTAACCGCCCTTTGTCAGTATTTAATGGCATGTTTGTATCGTCTGAATGTAAATGTAGCCAGTAGCCACACAGTGTCTCAGATTTGGTCTAACTGGAAATTAAACGGGATAAAAATTGAATGCTCTGAATTTTTGGTTTCCATGATGACCAGTCTACGGTGTCCAAAACAGCTCCAGTGTCCTCTGACACAGCTTTTCTCGTCTCAAGACAACCGCCACCGCTCCCTCCCTCTCCTCAGAAAACCCGACCCTCATCAAGAGGAAGGTCCTTCATAATTCCCCGTCAGGTCTGCCATTTTTCACCTTTGTCTAAAAATACAATGGAGGCGGCGGTGGGGTCTGTAAAGATTACTCAAGAATTGCCGGAACAACTGGAATGAACTTGGATGGGCTAAAAATACAGCACAGCGTGTGAATACGATAAAGGGCTGCACGAGAGGACGCTGACAAAGCTTTGCTGACTTTCAAGTGGGAGAACAATGTGGCAGACACTTTCAGGGCGTTTGGCTACACACTGTGGCGGCTGGACAGGCTGTGAAGCAGGATGTCAACATCAGCCCTCATGGCGAGAACTGAGGGCTCCTACAATAAAGTGCATGAAGCCGGAGTGCACGAGCGATCGCTATTCTTAGAACGATGGTAAAATAATACCCCGATGAAGACGCGCGTGCTACATTTATGTATGAGTTTAGAGAAAAAGTAGGGGAGACAAAAAGAGAGAGACGCTGCAAAAGGGTCTAACAGGAAAGTGCAATGTGAGATGGGCCTGCGACCCCTCATCTCATCGATTCAGACATGGAGGGCTGGATTTAATTACCTTCAATTTTCCCCCAGCCATCACTTTCCCTGTTGATCACCTTTCCCTTCAAGTGAGCGTGCATGTGTGTGTACTCTGAATGTGTCTCTGTCACAGAGGGAGGAAGAATGAAAGAAAGAAGAGGTGTATGTTTTCAAGGCCAAAGCGTTTGTGGTCTCTGGAAATTGTGGACTCCCTCATCTGTAATCTGATTTCAATGGCAATGCCTTTAGAGGTTGAGTCAATCTGATTTTCTACCTTGACTGTATGATTGGGTTCATGCATGTGTGTGTGTGTGTGTGTGTGTGCGTCTCCACTGCAGGAGGTTAAATACTTACAAGGCACCACTCAGTCAGTCAGTCGCTTTCCTAGCGAGGCATCATGGGAGCGTTTGATTGGGTGAGTTACAGAGAGTGGAGTCAATTAGACAACGTGGAGTCATGTGAGACGGCGGGCGAAGGAGAGAAGGAATCATACAGTCACAGAGCCAATCAACAGGTAGCTCTTTGGGTGACGTCGCCCACGGTGACACACGGATAAAATATGTAGTGTTGAAACTGTATCGGTTTCATTTCTCCCAGTTCCGGATACCTTAACCCGCCACACTCAAACCCAAACACCAATCACCGTGCTGATGATTAAGTGCTCGGAGGAGGAAGTGAGAAAATAGATGAGAGGCCTCGGCACGAAATCTAAACACCCTGCTCCCGAGACGGTCAACATCAACAATTAAACATTCCTGATTGCGGCTCGGGGCTGATATGCGGACCTCCCTTTTCCGTGAATTAAGCCCGTCCAGTTTCGCCACTCGCATTCATGCATGCGAACACACACGCAGGCACGCACACCGACGTGCTGGTGTTTACTGTAATTAGTATCAGTTCATTTACAGCCCGCTGACCCAGGGTGACCCGTTCGATGTGGGTCAGCAGGGACAGTGAGCGCCACAGTATGGATGGGGTGGGGCACGAGGTAAAGCCGGCTGTCCGTGTCGTGTGTGCCTGCAACGAGCGGAAGATGGATATCTGGTGCAAAAAGGAACGTGCGTCGCTTAAGTACGCAATGTGTGTGTGTAGGTGTGTGTGTGCAGGTACCAGTGTGTGGTTAGCGGTGTCTGTTGGGAGATGACAAAAGCTGGTTTGGCAGATGACAAAAGCTGCTGCTGCTGTGTGTGTGTGTGTGTGTAGATGTGTGGATGTTTCAGCACACGTGTGCGAGTTAGTGACTGTGTGTGTGTGTGTGTGAGCTTATTCCTCATTGTGCTGGACTTCAGAGGCCCGAACGTCTCCTGCTTCCTCTCGGAGGCAGTGGGTTAAAAATAATGTGGTGTGCAGTGAGCGGCGGGGAGCAAGGCGCAGACAGCTAGGAGCCAGAGCCTCACGCACCCCCCCCTCACACACACACACACACACGCACACACACACACACACACACACACACACTAAGCAGGCTATATGGATTTTTTTCTATTTTATGGACATCTCACTCAGTGACTTAATATCCCCATAAACGTTAGCATACACAAACACAAATAGATGGTCATCCATTTACCCACACTTCATCTGATGCCTCTCCAGATAAAAACACTGTCTCACCCTCATCCTTTTACTTTTCCTCCACCCTTTTTCTCCCATCGCAACCCTCTCACCGTTCTGATATTGAGTTGAGAACCTGTAAATACTATCAAACACGCTTGTGTTAAGCGACGTCCGTGAGTACATTTTTCAATTCAATAAAACAATTGTTGAAGGAAATAATTGCAGAGCTTGCAACGGATAACCTTGCGGAGCAGCGTGTCTCGTCCCGGTACGGGGTGCAAGGTTACTCGACACTCCATGAACAAATCCTCGATCGGGAAATAAAGCAGCATCCCTGCGACACAAGGTGGCACTGAGACATCGTAGGTAACCGAGCGAACCTTTAACACAAACACGGCATGTGCCAGTCTGCCACAACTATCTGCAAAACATAGGGAGAAGGGATGATGACTCACAGGTAATTGGAATATTGCAGCCTCCCCCCCCCCCCCCCTCCTCCTCCTCCACCCCTCCCTCTGTTGCGTGAGGAAGCCAGGGCGGCTGCAGCCTTTCTCCGCCCCGAGATAAGACTGTCTCCAACCGGCCTCACACACCTCCTGTCATCTGTCTGCTCTCCTTATCAGTTTGCCGGTGCAGCATGGTGGTGTTGATGCTCTAATTAAACCCACGCTGTCATATCTGCCCCCTCTGACACCACCTCTTTCGATTCATAATATCGAAACTAACTTTCTGACTGTCAAGTATTTTGTTTTGCACCCTGAGTGAAGCACTGAGTTTATTCTTCCTGCGTGTTTACGGCACCAGAAAACCGCACAATGTATCACTATAATTGTGTGATATTTGGCGTCAATGAAATCCGCCTATATGCAAAGGGGAATGAATCAAGTAAGACACAGATATACCGCAACGACATTTAGTGGAAATACAGAGTTCAACAAGATAAATGAACAGTGGCTATTTGAACATTCAAAGTTCAAGACGTGGAAAAGCAGCTGCTTTGAGGTCCGGCGTGGTTGCTACGTGGTTTCTACTCCCTGATTAGTGGTCGGTTCAGTATTATCCCCCCAACAACAAGGGTTCTGTCTGTAGAGCCGTCGTGCTCCAGCAGTGCATCGGTCCTGAGGTCTGAATGTGTTAATGTTTTTCGGCCTGTCTGTAGCTTTGTGGCGCACTGATGATCTGTCCACCGA
>CAAKHC010019182.1:201669-215306 GCA_901007825.1 Macroramphosus scolopax | reverse complement strand
ATAATGTTCACAATAAATTGAAAATAAAAAATCCCACATCGTTTCGACTCATGTCTTCCAGTAATGGTGATCACATGTCCAGGTAACTGAATGACTAGATATCTTCATGTTCTGTGGTGTGTAGACATAGCTAACACTTTATTTTATGTTTACTAAAATAAATGTGCAGAAGTTTTAGAAACACTACTTATATGAAATGTACTCATTATTCAAAATGGCCCCATTTCTTAAGCTTGTCATTATCATATTGTTGCTGATGTAAGCAACAGTAAAATGTTGTAACTGACAAAGTTCTGTAGTTGTGTTTATTAAAGCCTTGACATCACAGCTTTTACATGAGACAAAGATTTCACATGTGAAATCTGTTTCTGATTTCCTTCTAGTTCAATTTGGTCATGCAGCTTCATATTCGCCCGTACCGTCCCTCAGACAAGGAGCCAGTGCTGACCATATTCAGCATCGGCATTCAGGAGCACATCGGTCCATGTTTTTACAACGCCATGACCAGCCCTGCGTACCTCACCATCACTCTGGCTCTGTGCAGTGTTGGCTACCTCCTCGGCTCTGTGTTAGCTTGTGTGGTGTTACCAGGAGTCTGGGTTGGCCTGGTGTACTACTGCTGTCATGAGCTATACGCAGGCGTTGTCAGAGAGAGACTCCAGACTGACATGCAGAACATCCCTGGGATATACATGAGCAGACCAGATGACTGTTTCTGGGTAGCTGAGGCTCAGGTCGACGGAAGGACCCAGATTATGGGTATAGTGGCAGTAGTGGGCAAACAAAGTGGGGAGGAAAAGTACGGGGAGCTGTTCAGAATGATTATATCACCACTGTGCAGACGAGCGGGCCTGGGCATCAAGATGGCTCAGACAGTGATTGACTTCTGTGAGCAACGAGGGTTCTCTAAGGTGGTGCTGGGGACTACCACCACTCAGACCGCTGCTGTGGCACTATACAAGAAACTAGGGTTCAGCCATGTCAACTCACAGTTCGAGATAGAGGTCCCCTTCTGGATATTAAGGCTGGCCAAAGTAAAGTTTCTAACAATGGAAAAACACCTGCACCTGTAATGTTTTTCTTTACATTGTTTGACAGATCACTGTTTCATTTCAGGAGCAGATACACAGGTCAGATGATAACATCTGTACAGTTTCCTGCATGCAAGGTCATTGGTTAATACAACATTGTAACCCCACCCAAAATAACAGGGTTGAGGCTGGGAGCTCTTACTATTTCAAAAGTTAAAATACTGTTCTGGAAGATGAGTATATAACGAGAAACTGGGCTGTATGAATATGTATGCTGCTGTAATGACGATGGCATTATGAAGTTGTATTAGCTCACTAAAACAGCAGCTGTGGCCCAATGGTAAGAGAAGTGGACTTGGTACCAATTTTACTATTTACTAATATCTTTTTTCATTACTTCATCTTACTTTTTTAATTTACACTTTATTACTGGTGTATACAAAAACATGTAAGAAAGCCTAGTGCAAAATGCTAAGTGTTGTTTTTCCTCTCCTGATTCATGTCTCTCACATCTTTTCAATATTCTTTTACAAATAGTTTGACACTTTTGTTTTACAAAAAAGAATTAGTAGAAATGCACATTAGTAATGGATATGAAGATGGCGTATCTGTGCTTTTGAGATCTGAATATTTGAATATCTTATTTCTGTACAATATGTTTGATTTTTAAATGTATTCTGTCAGCTTTCTACAGGTGTTTCATTAAAGCCTTCCTGCAACATAACAGGCTGGTTTGCAGTACTGAGTGATATCCAATAGTAACCCCATGAACAAAATCATCAGACTGTGCAGCAAAATAATTGGTCTGGAGCAGGAACCATTAAGCAGCATCTACAGTGGAAGGACTCAGATGAAAGGAATGCAAATAGATTCAGACACCACAGTCATTATATACATTCATTACAAAACAGGCCATGTCAAGTTTTGTGCCAACATCCATCAAACTCATTAATGTCTGAGCAAGCCGGGGCTGGACTCCCATCATTATTTCATTATTATTATTTTTTTTTAAATTATTTATTTCTCTATGGACACTTGTATAGCATGCTATCCGTGTTTGCAGTCAGGCTGTTGTTGTGGGCAGCTTCCAGATGTGGATGTGTGTCTTTGCAAGACCTGGAGCACAAACAACTCAAAAAACATCTGTGTAAATATATATCATTGCACATGTATGGGTTCATTGTTTGGCTTTCTCAAAATGAACAATTCTTTGCATGAGACTTCGTCATATTCATCTAAAAGCAGTTCCACAATGTCCTTGATGCTCACCTCCGCCAATATGACTAAGAACCTGCTTTAGTTGCCCTGGGGTAAAAATGAGATGCTGAGCATTTTTCTTTTCACATTGGGACTATTACCTGCTAAAGGGTATAATGTGAGTTAATTTAATTAGACACAAATTAATTTAGAAATAGCTTATGCACATGACTAAATAATAAAAGATGTAAAACTGGGGTTTAGACCCACTCCAAGAAAAATTAGGTTAAAAATTAAATCCATATTGAGATTGTATGTTCCAAATTGAAGAAAAATAATTTCAATTAAATTAGCAAAACTTAAGTGGCACAATAAAATTGGAAACCTCTTGATAAACACCAATGAATCATGATTTCACTTGGGCTTGAGACTTATGACTACAACGACTTGATACTCTCCCGCACAAGATTGTTTAAAAGAAATACTTCAGCCTTTGCAGTCTTGTCTTGGGACTAGAGGCTTACTTGGGACAATGACTTGGTAGCATGCCCGCACATGTCAAATGACCGGGGCATGCTAAGTGACATGGCAGGCTAGCTCACCGGGCATGGTAGCAGACAGTTCACCCTCAGCTTAGTCTGTGGTTGCCTAGCAACGCCGACTGAGTAACGTAGAGGGCAACGTTGCTTTTCATGTATCCCATATATGTATATTAAAACACATAATTATCCATGATTATTAAAATAACACTGCGCGTGTTACGTTTCATAAAGCACCTCGTGATTAATAATTTTGTATTTTTTTGTTCATTTTTCCTTAAACGGCACCACTACCAAGTCGTCTACGGCTTTAGGACCCAGGCGCGCGGCTGCCAGACACCGGTTGATGAGATGCTCCGCTCGGTAATATTACACATCTTATGACTTGACAAAGAGCGGTCGTTCTCCCAGGACAGAGTAGTCTGAGGCAAACTTACCAGACGGTGAGGGTGGACTACTGCACCGAGCTAAGTGAGAGCATTTTCACCCCAGTGTCTTGGTTCCAGGGCAAGAGGACCAGCCGCTTGTCTCACCGGCGACAACCATGAGCCAGAGGTTCACCGTCTCCAAGAGCGACGGTGACCGGCGCCCCTCAGACATCCAGGGGGAGGTGAACCAGCTGTTTGAGGGAGACGAACCTCTGAACAGCAGCGGCGAGGAGCCGGAGAATGCTGACGGTACCCCTGCGGTCGTGGTGCTAAAGGGTAGGAGTCATTAATTCTGGCTTAATTTCTACTATTTGTTAGCTAAAGGCTATATGCTAGCTGTAACCTGATTGTGTACAGGGACACCTCTCTGCCAAGGCACAGATGTGTGTGACTTGAATTTCTAATGGCTCCATAGGGCACGCTTCGGCCAAAAACCAGTGTATTGTCAATGCAGTTCATTGTCTGCAATATTTGTATTGTTGCAGGTGCGTTGCGCAAAAATATTGGACCTCACGTTTTTGTCTGTTCTGACAAACAAGAGGGGCTGTGTTTTGCTTTGTTTGCATATGATCTGCTGATTTTGCATGACGCACTGTTGCACATATTCAAACACGTGTTTGTTTCCTTAATTATACCTCAGTCTTCAGACAGTAGCCTGTCTGCACATCACATTTCCATTTCAGAGACTTAAATTTTAGTGGCCTTATATACAGGGTTACATACAGCAGTCAAGATTATATTTATCTACATATTATGCCATTCCACTTGACAGCACAGAAGGGAAACTACTTTCCTGGTGTTCAAAAGGAGAAGTCAATGTCAAGTGTACTCCAATGATGTGGTTTGGCTTGGATATACGGTACTAGTAAGATTTTATCAGGTACTTACAAAGTGTGTTATGTGGCCTAAATAGGCAATTTATACGCTCACTCTCATACCGTTGTATTTTCAGTTTTACAGTAAATAATGACGATTTCCTCCACTGTCCCTCTGAGTCTTTAACTGCCTCCTGGGAACAAATGCCATTGTGTCTCAATCCTGTCGCCAGCACTCATGAATGAGATAATCGAGGTCCTGCTAGACTGAATTGAATTCAGCAGAACAGAATAAATGGTGCTTGAAATTCCCATTCGGTCAGGGATGGAAGCCTTTAACATTTCCAATGTGCATTAGTAGAAGTGCAATCCCTCACGTCCAGTCAATTACAAATGAACATTTATCAGCAAATGATCAATATATTTCATACTAATTCAGGGGGGCTACTATATCTAAGATGAATTGGCCCAACTCTCGAGATGCCCATCAATGCCTTTATTGCATCTCTAGATTTTCTCCTCCTTTATTTCTGAGCTTCTCCCCTGTTGTCTATATACTTTGCAGGCATTCAGTTGAGTTTGTTATTCTCTATTATTGGGACATCAAAAAGCATTCTAAATATGTGAACAAGTGATTTTACCCTCGTGTAGGTCTCTCTCTGGGGGTACATTACCACCCTGAACCCTGATGGTATACACTTACCGTTTCATATACTGCATATATTATTAGTCACCCCTTGTCTCGACAGCGTTCCTGCCTCGCCAAGGTTCAGCACTGTTGGCAGTATTCCACTCTTCAAACAGCCAGCCACTGAGCTGAGGAACGGGGGCTTTTAATTATCAGTCCAGCACTCAGTTTATGGGAAGCCTTGAAAGCTGTAAACATACCGCCATCTCCTCCTGCGCTGGTGAATTAATATATAGAATGCCTCTTCAGCACTTCCCTGCCTCCACTTTACTGACCAAAATGTCCCCAGAGTACATGAATCATTCTTCTGGACAGAACAATGGTTGCTTGACTTGATGGGAACAAATCCCACCATCTTCCTGTGTTCATTTTGCAAGGTGGGGAGCATATTATTGTACTTCCTGACATACAGTACATGCTCTGCTTTTGCTCAGCTACAACCCTTGTGGAGACTGAAGTCTCTACATCCACTTTGCTGGTTGCCATAGCGACACAGCACATTTTCATCAGAGATGCCTCATAAATGGTCTCGCAAGGACATAAAAACACTTTGGATGGAAAAAGTAATATTTTCTCTTCTCTTGCTGTTTTTTTTCCTTTACAAAATGGTTTGTATAGAAAGATAAAAAATTGTATTATACCCAACTAGATGTAAGGCTAATGAGGTTTTTGGCTATACTGTATAAGGAGTTTATAATTACTCCTGTACATTTATGCCTAAGTGCTTTAACTACAGGTAGAAACAGTTTTAATTATAAAATTGTAATTACTAACCAAATCACAGGACTTCCAGCAGCGATGCACAGATTGTGAAATTCTGGACTGATACTGATCCGATTTTTAAAATAACACTTTGGCCTATAGCCGTCTACTTTGTTGTTATTTATTCCGCTGAATGTGTCTGGAAATGAAATTAACAAATTGTGGAAAAGAAATATGAATGAGCCCCAAATTCAGTCATACAAATTTATGAAATAACCTTTAATATAGTACTTTTCACACAAACAGAAAACACTTGATGAATGTCATCTTAATTGATAGGAGAGTATCAGACAATATTGGTATTATATTGCAGATAAATCAATGCATGCTGAATATTCAGCAAGTTAAAATGTATAACACAAAGAGTCTCTCAAACCAGAGAATATTCGGCATTTCGTTGAATAAACAAAATTGTGGAATAAAATGGACATTTATGCTGTCTCAGTGTCTGCCGAGGCCCTCCTCAGTCTTGTTCTTTAAGCTGTCAGACCAGAGTAACATCTGGATTCTTCCTTAGCCTGGACATGTGATCCTTTTCTATTGATTCAGAGGGAGTGTGAGCTAAGACAACTCAGTCGGTCTGTGTGGCTGATGGTGACAGGTTACAGTGGGAAGGAGGAGCATCGTCTGGCTGTTGAGTGTCTTCTCTGCCCTTGACCTTGAAATGGTGTAAAAGGATATATCTTCGTTAGATCCATTGGGCTCAGTGGACGGAAGTGGAGATTTCTCACATTGCTGGTTTAGCTTTGAGCAACTGCGATGCTCTGCTGTTGACAGAATTTAAGGCAAATTTCTGGGGAGAGAGGTCCTCCATTTTCTAAATAAAGTACTTTAAATCAATTGAGGCAAAGATTGTTGTTTTTTAAATTAAATTTAATTTGATTAGGGGGTCAGCTTTGCATAGCCAATATTTGAACAGGAGAAGATATGAGTATCCATGGCAAAAAACATGGGTCAATGTGTCTTTTCCCGTGTGAATGGCAGAACGCACAAGTCACAAACATAAAAACAACCCGTTCTGCTTTGCTATAGTCGTATAGAAACACACATTTATTGTTTTTGCCACTTGGGGGCAGCACAGCAGCGTTGATGTTTTATCTATATCATTGATCAACAATAGGTGATTTAAATGAAAAAAACTTAAAAATGTTACCCGTGATCAACTTAGTACAAGATATTTATTAATGTGGTTAATTTCTTATATAATTGGCTACTAACAGAATGTTTCCTGATTTATTGCCAGTGTAGATTAAAAGATTCTTGATGAATCGAGGTGAAACTCACAACTTCTTGTAATTGTGCGGGACACCTTCCAGCCTCCACTACTGCAACAAGACGAGACTGTGTATTGTATCCATAGCAACGACGATCAGTATTTCTGACAGAAACAAGATGTGTAACGAGACAAAGGGCAGCATGTTTGTACATCCTGTTAAAGCAAATTGTAAGGCTTGTATCATGGAGACATGGCTATTCCTCAAACAAATTCATCCTTTCCTTCCGCTGTCCAGAAATCTGCCATTTGCACTTGCTGACTTTGCTACGAGCTGATTGACTGCTGAAATAAGTGACCTTCTGTTCTAAGACCAGCCGCTGGTGACTTGACAAGCTAACTCTCAGGCAACGACCTCAGCTGGCCTGAGTCGAGCTGAAATGGGCCAGATTGAACCGCTGCAGCGGTTTTGTCTCATCATGAATCTTTGTTCCAAACTGGCCTCGAGAGTCATGTTTCTGTCGACCTGAAGAATGTCAGTCTAATATAGACTCTCCTCCCGACTCTGATTGGTCTCCACCAAATCCTGAGGGAAATATCTGGCACATTACCTGCGAAATGCTCCACTGCGTCCACCAGCTAGTTGCTGACTTTGATTGCCTCATGCGTGATGTGGGCTGCAAACGGGCCTTATTAGAGTTCGGCCAGCTGTGCCTAGAAATGGCACTGAAACAGAGGTTGTGGGCTGTAGATCCATTGACGCACATACAGAAAGCCCTTTATACCACTATGTATCAGTGCGTTATTTTCTGCGCTTCTCAAGTTGTGTGTGAGCATGAGCATGTAAGTATGTATGTCTGTGTATGTATGTACTGTGATTCTCATTACCTTTTAATTACTTAGTTTTGCAGCTATACAAGTATAACACCTATACATTTCACTTTAAGAAGTATAACCCAGTTTTGTTGTGGTCAATCAGCATTGAGTCCGACTAGGCCGAGGTTTAATGTGTGTCAGGATGTTCTGTTTCCATTTCTGAAACGTGCAGGCCAAAAGAGAATAACACAGCACGGTGGCAACAAGCTGCATCAGCCTCAACATCATCACAACCTAGTCACCTCATTGCTGAAGCAAAACAAGTGACGCACAATCATGACCGTTTGTGTACGTTAGTCTCTGCACTCATTGTGGGTCGTTCTCCTTTTTTTGAAAATGTATTCTGAATTCATACACAGGGCGATGATGGTTATTACTACTATTATTATTCTCTATAATTAAAGTGAAATCCCCATCCAGCAGAGGCTGCCAGCGATTGTTCTCCATTGAATGGGATGCTGGCAAGAAAATTGTCACTGTGCTTATTTGGGAATTTCTGCCCCTGCAGCTTAATGAATGTCAATGTGAGATACGGAGTCCCTGGAATCTCCACACTGACTTTTTCAGTATAAATGGCATGTGCATGGTCCTGTGTCGTGACTGAATCATTTGGTGTGTGCCTTCTCATGATTAAGATTATTATATTATAATTCAGTGAAATTTGTCATTATGTCCTTGGTGACCCATCTTTTGAAAATCTGCTTATGTTCATTGTGGAGGTTAGTGAGGGAAGAAAATCATGGAAAATCATCTTCTTTTGAAGACCTTGATTATCCTCCTAATCCCAAACTTAACCATGTGGTTGTTATTGTAACCATGACAATGAAGGTCACCTACACTATGAGCTAACCTTGAGGAAGTAGTACCTTTGACCTAAACCTATGATGTTCCCCGAAACTTAACCAGCTCTTAATTGTGCTTAAACCCGACCAAAGCTTATACAAAGTGTTGACATGTCATTAACAATAATGGTTTTCAGGACAGATGTTTTTGTTTTTAGAAAGCAAGATAATAAAGAAAGGCTACATATTCCTTATGAGAATTGCAGCTTATGAAGACTTTGATGTGACCATTGTTGTGACAATGTACTATTAGTCGTTTTGCAAAACAGCATCGGCCAAATCCCAAAATATTCAAAAATGATTGGCTCTTGTGTCTCTGGTGCCTCCACACGCATACAAACTTTGAAAAAAGACTATCCATGCAATTTTGAATGAGATACGGGTTTCTGAATGTACCTTGCCTTCAGTCTCCGGGTGAGCTGTTGGTTACGCTCTCTGCCCAAAAATTTGCATATTCCCACCCTCCCATCAGAGCGTGAAGTGACCATGTCTCCACCCACCAGGTACAGCAGTCACTTATCGATTATCCGCCATTTTGTTATTGATTCGGAAGCACCTGTTAGGAGTCACCAGGTCGAAGCGCTATGGAAAGTGTTCTTTTGTTGGCTGTAAAAATGAGCACAAATCACTTCATCGGGTCTCAGCCGCAGAGGACAGAAGAGCAGCATGGCTTGAATTCATTTTTGAAGGTAACCTCCCTGCTAAAGTTATCAAAAACTGTTGGTGTGTGCTAACCACTTCAAGACTGACTGTTTCTCCAACTTTGGTCCGTACAAGGCAGGATTAACCTGGAGACTTCTTCTAAACGAGGATGCACTTCCAATTTTGCGTGTAATACCTGTAGACGAGGGACATGTAAGTATACAATTTCTTGTAGATTAGCGCTAACTCCTGTGTGTTGTAGTAGTGTTTTGTCATTGAGAAGGAGGTGGCTAACCGCTAGCACTAGCTTGTAGTTAACTATCAGTACGTTTGTCTACACCAAAGATTTTAGAGCGTAGCGCTCTCCCCGTTACCATGGTAATAGTTAATGAGTGGAGCGTGGGCAAATGAGCAGCAGCTCATGAATGTGTAATGACCAGCACAAACAGCACACTCTGAAAGGGACTGAAACAGAGGGTAATAGAAGTAGGCAACAACTTCAGAAACATGTTTCCTGGAACTCATAGACCCATTTTAACTTGTTGAAAAAGTCAAAATATTTAATACAACAGTTAAGAGCATAGGTTCTTTTACTTTACCTGCTCTTAAAGTATACTGAGTCTTTTAGATAACGTTTTGTGGAGGTGGGGCTTGGTGTAACCTTTAACAAACCTCTCTTTTGCTTCCCATCTGTCATCCTTCTACTATAATTCTGTAAAATGCTTGCAATTTGTTCCCTCAGAAGAGCCATTGATTTGTAATCTAGCCCGCTGGTTAATAGCTTCTCTGCCATCACTCACACTGTTATTCTATTTCCTGTCAAAGGGGTAACCATCAATTAAGTGTAGATCAATACAACACATGAAGCATCACCTATGTATGTCCAGTTCGTTTTTAATTTAAAATGAGCTGTTTGAATGAAATGATCTGGGGTGGGATGCTGATTTGGTTCAACAGGTGTGGTGACATTGACCAGACAGCAGAGGGCAGTATGTTAATATTTTCATGGTAGACTCTCCACTAATGGAATGTTGGTGCTGCCGAATGAATAGAAAACGTTTTACTGGGATAAAAATCCACATTCCAAGTGTACAAGAGACATTTCAAACTCAACATGTCTATCATGTAAAACAATGTGTGAAATTTATAAGAAAAAAATTAGATTTTCTTAAGGCGGAATGTGAGAAATCAATTGCTCTGCAGTGCGTTTTTATGCTGAGACAACAGGGGGCACTTGTGTCCTTTCTCCTAATCAAGGCTGCTAGAAACTGCTTAATTTCCTTCAGTCGGAATCATGTGGTAAAAAACCTGATATGAGAGAGGGATCAAAAACCCAGTGAATTACACAACAGTCTGTGTCTTGTGTGTGTGTGTTTGTGCGTGTGTGTGTGTGTTCGTGCGTGCATGTGCGTGTGTGATGGAAGGTCCGTGCGAAGCATATGCTCTTGTGTGTGAGGATGAGAGGAGAAGCAAGAGACTGAGAAGAAAGATTGGAGAGAGAAAAAAGGTGGCAGCGCAAGAGGGGGAGTAAATCTCCCTTAGCCCAGAAATCCTCGTGCCGTTATGTAACTCTGTCTGCAAACGTGTTGGCAGGGGTTTATGGGGGAGGTGTGTGTGTGTGTATGTGTGTGTCTGTGTATATACTGTATGTGTGTAAGTGTGGTGGGTGATTTTGACCAATTGATAGAAAGTGACAAAATCCTCCTCACATGCAAGCAGGCTGCAGGGCAGACCTCAGTGACACTAACACGGGAGGAACAGGGGGGAGAGAAAACGTTAGAGCGGAGAGGTAGAACATTCCTCTCGACTGTGCAACTGTGACGATGGCACATCCTTCACAGGTCCAGAGAACCAGATGTGTTGTCAGGCTTTACACACCAAGAATGAAATATATGAAATAATAAAGACAAATCTTGTTTATTGTGATATTCTGGCACATAGAAACGGTTACCTGTCCAATCAAAGGAAACTGGGCTCCTTTGGACAATGAAGTACTGACAGTAAGCTCTGTCTTTGTCTTATTTTGGTCACACAACAGAGCGACGGGTAGAAAAAGACAAAATGGACGAACATCACATTAATCTTGTTGCCCTGCCTTGCATGGTAAAAGTCAGAAAATTGATTTAATCATCATGTCTTCATCCCTAATAGAGGAGTCCAACAATTGCTCAGGACACTTCTGACAGTCGCTGAGCAAAACCAGCATGAAATGAGTCTTATAGAGCGTAAATTACAAGTATTACACTTGACTCAGTGTGCACACAAATCTTATGAATTTTGTGTCTTTTGTGCCGTTTGACCTCTCATATTGTGATCATGTCTGTATTCACAGTGCTTAGACTCGAGCATTGACACCCCAGTCTGTGCATGTGCTGACATTGAGCCGCTGTAAACATTGTCTCAAAGTTCCCTATAAAGGTTTTATGCAAAAATACACTTAGTATGCATCGATTTTTGTTTCACCTGAATGGCTGGATGTTTACCAGCACTGTTTTGCACAGTAATCATGGTGTGCACATGTAGCTGGTTCTTTTCACTATGTTGAACAGATCTACTTCATAATGTGATGGTTGCTTCCTTTGTCAATGCTGCATCCCGAGTGAAACAGTTAATCATGAGCCCTGCTAATTAAACTATTAACTAATCAATGATAAACAAATTGTTAGCGAAATGGATCATCCTGGCATTTTTAATGGAATAACGTGGAATAACTGGAATAACTCAATGCATGTTATTCCTGTGAAGGCCCTTTGCTTTGCTTCTCAGCACCTTGCCCGTTACATGCGTTTTGCACTGCATGTGTCACAGACGGCGTAACGTGGCTTTGCAGTTAGTTTCATCAGATGAATTTATTTGTTATTCAATTGGGATGAGGCCTCTCTCTGCTCAATGCTGGCAGAGAGCAGCGGACCAGAGATGCAGGTCACAGATCCCCATGGGGCTGGGCTGGTATTCAAATTACACCAGGCCTTCCTGCCCTTCAGGACAGCTCCAAAATGCTCCCTCTATATATAAATTTTCTAGTTACTCTGTTTTCCTTTGTCGTTGAGAAATAATTTAAGGCTGGTAGATTTACAGTTTGGTGTTTTTAAACTGTTAAGATATATGATCTGAGAGTTGAGCTACAAAACTAAATACATTTTAATGATGCGCTCTGAATTCGAACATTGTGTTTGGAATTCTAATAACGTTTCTTTGGCTGGCTGACTACGGGCCTAGTTGCCATAGTATTGCAGGAGACAGGAGGGAGAAGAATGGCCCTTGGCCCCTTGCACGCCTCATTGGAGATGTTCCACAGAGCAGCTTTTCCACAGTCCAAGGGGTCCTGTCAGCTTGTTGAGCTTGGTTTGGGGTTACACACTTTCCATCACCATTACCATGCATGCCACTGCTGTAGTGCAATGTCAAGAGGGTGACTGCAGAGCAGAGGATTGCAGAATTCTTAAAGTGAAAGGGGCCTATCTTCCACCCAGTGCAAAATGTACTAATACTTGCTAGCATGGAACTGACACAATCGTCATTTTCATATTGTTTCAATGAGAAATATACGTACGTCCATGTGTGCGCCCATCACTGCGTTGGTCTTAAAATAAGATGTGGTAACGTGTCACTCCTTCCCGGGCTTGAAACATGTCCATGCATGCAGTAATGTCCCTGCATGATGTACTGTGGGACATTTGAGCAGCAAAATCTAAATATATCATCTCTTGTAGTTCTATTCTTCTCAAACTAATTTAATCACTTTAAATTCTGGGCTTGACTTTGATTACCTACGTAAGCAAGACATTATTACACTGTATTCAATATAGGGGGGAGGGTTAATTTATTCATGTATTCATTATATGGAAATTATGCCTCACAGAATAACAACAGCATACACGTACAGTACACTGGCAGTGATATAAGACCGAGGTGTTGTACACAGAATTTACAGCTTTAATTGTTGCAATAGAATACACAGACTTGTAAAAGGAACTAGGACTGTATCTGATTATGGGAATGTGTCTGTAAAATGTCTTATTTACACAGTGAAAGAAATAAAATACGTGCGTTGAGGTCATAGTTTAGCTGTAACATCCTGACATTGACAGCTGAAGAGTCAATGACATCGGACAGTAAATGAAGCTGTACCAGTATTTGCTTTGGAGAACAGCATCAGAGAGGAGAACGTCAGAGCAGCGAGCGGAATCCTGCTGTGATGCTCCGCTTCACACTGTCCACCGTTTGCATCACTCGTCTCTGTTTCCATCATTGTTATGTAATTAGTTATATTCCAGCTAACTTTTATAACGGAGTTGGGTTCTGGCTAGCAAGCATGTGTGCTAACTTAAGTTTTGTATCCGAGTTTGACATAAAGAGAAATTATTAAATCTTAACTGCAGGTTAGCAGTCAACACGATGAGTTTAGATCAACTACTGTAAGGGTTTTAAAAATGTATTACCTCCAACAAGGAGGCTGTTTGTTTTTCTCTGTGAGTAGGATGAAGCGAAAAACTGCAAGTGGGATTTTTATTACCCCTCATGGAGGGGTGGAGCAATGGCAGATCACCACAAATGCCTTTTTTTGTATTGGCCTTGGTGGAGGTCTAGTTTTGTTAGGAACC
>CAAKHC010019182.1:180319-200028 GCA_901007825.1 Macroramphosus scolopax | reverse complement strand
CCCCCCACCCTTCAGCAGTTTGCTCTCTTTCTCACCTTTCCTTTTCATGTCTCCGTGACCTTCCCCTCTTTCTGCCTGCCAAATGCAGAGTGCTCATGGAGTTGCTGTAACGATGAGTATTTGAGGAAAACACTCTATGATCCTCTCTCTCCGCAGTCATTTGTTTGTCCCAACGTGTGCCTGTTGTCGGCCAGGTAAACTGCAGTGTGATCGATCTTTTATCACACGTATGTCTGATGCGTGGTTGACTCGCGCTCTCAGTCATTTTTTACTCCCTCATACCACTTGTTCACCTGCATCCAAATCCCATGTGTTTTTAAATCTCTTCCCCCCACCCTCTCTCTCTCTCTCTGTTCATTCAGCTCGGGGTCCACTGTGCCTGTCTGGCCCGCTGAATGGATGGCAAATATCACTAGTGTGTGAATGGCTGTTTGGTTGGCTTGCTTTGTTAATGGTGTGTGGACAGGATGATAGGTTAACGGTGCAGCGTGTGTGTGTGTGCGCAGTCAAAGAGCGTGCAGAGGTGTTTAACTTGTAGCAGTGGGGATCAGGATTGTCTCGGTGAATAACAAGGTGAAAAGAAAAGTGAAATCCTGACATCTTGGATTTAAGCCATTAGCACCCCCCCACCCGCTCTCCCTCCCACCCCAATTGTCAACAGCGTGAGCTTAAGTTGGACGGATGGCAAATAGATTTATTGTGCCTCTCTCACACACTCCATCACACTCCAGGTTTGCTCGCGTTTCCGCCATCCTCCTCTACACGATCCGTCTTGTACTTACTTTCTTTCTTTTGATAATGTCTCGTCTTGCCATTGCCGTTACCCCCCTCTCTGTATTTTTTGACTCCCTCTCTTTCCTCTCCTCTATCTTTCTTTCTCTCTCTCTCTCTACCCACCCCCTCACTCTTGCAACCTCTCTCCCCTTGGTTTTGGTGCATTGCAGTGGCTCCATCACCACATTGGAGACACAACAGCCTTGGCAAACGAGGTCTCTCTTTCTCACTCTATCACTTTCTCTCTCACTGTGTGTGTCTCTCTCTCTCTCTCTCTCTCTCTCGCTTACACATGTACACACACACACACACACCGACCGACGAGCACACTTTCAACACTCTTTCTTCCTATTTTAGCCCTAATTTCCCGTCTCTTTCACTTTCTTACTCTCTCAAGGCTTATCGGGAGCCAGAGACAAAAGCCTTGAGATTGAGCCGAACTGTAACCTCAACCATTTCCATATCAAAAAGCTGCACACAATTTGAGAGAAAAGGCACCAACACAATCCTTTGCCCTCATTCTTGCTAGGAAGGCTTGCAGATTTCCATATGCACATAACGCAGCCTTCAGAAGCCGTTTGCTTATCAAACGGTTGCAAGGCAACCACCTCTTCAGCTTTTTCTGATGGAATGCTTTCTGATTTCTGGGGAATAAAGACACACCGTAGATCTTTGAGGACAAAGGCTGTAAGATTCGTTTGGATCATCTATCACACCTGAATAGACTACCAGGTGAGGAACAGTAGGAGGTGACTGGCATTTTGTCTGAGCATCAGTCCTGCAGAACCTGCTGTCGCTGTGGATCTGCCAGCATTCATTAAAACATACATTTGATTAGGGATCCTTCTCCAGCATCATGTATTGTCTGCTGGTCTAACAAACTAATAAAAGGATTTCAGGATCACTTTCACTACATAATGACGTCTTGTACTGTCGGTGTTGTTGGTAGCCTTCGTAATTGGGCCGGTGTTTTACATTCATGGTAGAAGTTAACACATCCTCAGAGAGAACATTTGTACTGGTGGTATAAAAGGTTATCACAGAAAGCGTTGAACCACTAACCTTTGACGAACCACATACTGTATCTGTGTGCAGATATGTTTCAAACAATTGTATTACTATGTAAGTTATAACCCCACAATTCCTAAGCCTCCTGCACTTACTGTCCCGACACTGTTTGTGTCTCTCAGCTGCAGTTGACCGGTTATATAGTAATTTGTGTTAGCAGCTGTAGAGTTTTCAGGAAGCATAAAACAAGCAGGAGTAAATGGTCCATTGTATGGGACTATTTTCCCCTGCATGTGTCATGTCAGCCAGGCCAGCAGTATGGCTGTTAAAAAACAAACAAAATCAGTCTTTACAGTAACTCCACACGCGCTGCTTGTTAGTGGGAGAATCAATTCATTCTTGATATCAGACATCTATTCAGTCTGTGCTTCAAAAGTCTCAAAGACCAACATTTGAGCAGCGTGTTGGCGTCACAGTTGTGCACGCGGGCATGCAGGACTGGATGAGGCAAACCCAGTGTGAAGCATCCCTCATTATAATCCAGGCTATTTAAGGCTAACACTCCCACTTGTGAAAACCCGGAGCCGAGCCTGTGATTTAGAATTCCATGCATGCGTTACGTAATGCTTTTGTCTTTCATGCTTGAACTCCTTTCCAGACACGGGCATAGTTTATTAATGAAAGGGATTGCATGATTGGGAGGTGGTTGACTTTGTGTGTGTGTGTGTGTGTTTGCATCAGTGAACAGTAGTACGTGTGTAGTAGTAGTGTGTGCTGCAAGTGTATTGTAAGTTTGTCGGCAACCGCTCTCTTCTCTTCTTTGTGTGTGTGTGTGTGTGCGTGCGTGCGTGCGTGCGTGCGTGTGTGCGTGTGTGTATCGGAGGAGATTGCAGGGATTCCTGTGCACTTGACATGACAACATGGCCACCCACGACCATGAAAGGTCAGGGTTTGTCTCCCCTGAAGACTTTATAACAGCCTGTCACAGTTTGCACGGTTTACCCATTTATGCCACATGACATATGACAAGTAATGTGCTCTGATAGAAAGAACCATACATTGAAGCCCTGGTAGACTCTAATAAACAAGAGTTTCTGTTCGTGAATTATTCACATATCCTCTCCTGTTGAAGTTTAAATTTCAGCAAAATCTAATAAGTAAAATAATAAGATATTACCACAGTTTGGAGGGTGTACAGTACATTTTGTTTGCATGCAGTCATATTTCTACAACAAGTTATTAGAGATATGTGTATATCTGTCAGACGATTGAATATATGATCCCCCAGCAGAGACTAAAACATCCAGCTGTAAATCCAATGATATCTGAGATTAAATAATATGATTTTCTTTTTCATTAAGTAAAGTGTAATCGTGTTGAGAAGTCAGATACAAATATTCAATTCAACAAATATTTTCACCATTGACCTGGTTGTGCAACACCAGACACCTTTTCAGTAGTGTTTTTTAATACTTTTATTAATCCCTAAAGGGAAATTCTTTTCTGCATTTAACCCATCTGGAGGTGAACATGCAAACACATAGTGAACTCACACTGACCGCTGGCTTACTTAACACTCTTAAATAATCTTGATATGTAATATAATCCGTGCTGAGTATTCACTGGCATCATGCAGTCCAAATAACTTATAATGTCCAGATTTCCGATATAAATCAGACCAGAAATGTGACATTCGGCCAAAACAAAAGCTTCCCTCTTTTCATTTTGTTTACATACTAATTGGAGTCAAAGCACTGAAAAAAATCTTTAATGAAAAGTTTGAATTCAAGACTTGAGCTTTCTCATGAGGAAAAGGATCAGATAAGCTTTGCTCAATGCATCGTCGAAGCTTTGACTGTATCAAGCTTGAGCAAGTGCTTGTGTGCTCCTAACTTTCTGGGTTAAATTGATACACGACCTGACTGCTTGTCAGCAGCTTATGTTGAGGCTGTCATTCGCTATCTCTGCCCATCTCTCAGCTTAGAAGTTGCGGCCTCTCTCGGCGAACGTGAGTTGTAATTGAAATTGATTTTGTCTCCGTTGGAGGAAGCTGCCTTTTTAATAGATAGGCAGTTGAGAAGCTGCCTGCAAATCTCCCGTTGCATCCCCTATGTTTTTCTGAAGGGTCGTACCAAACAATTCTGCTCTCGTGACAAAAGGTTTACAGAGAAAATACAGGCGGGATGCATACTCAAGCACATAGTGTACCAAATGTATCATTTGTGGCGATGCAACTCATTAATATATTTGCCTCATAATTTAACTGGTCCTTCACTTGCTAGCTCTTTGTTACCTTTCTTAACCATCTCTCCATACAGTTGCCTTTCATCGTGTTGCCGTTGGTGTACGGGAGCCTGTTTTGTTTTCTCTTTACGCGGCAAAGTAGTGTTGAATGTGAGGAGGCTTGTCCTTCGGCTTTAGCATTAGATTGAATATTATCCAGGCTGTTTGTGAACACCTCTAATTGGACGGAGCGAGTTAAATCAATCGAATCCCCAGTCTGCTTTCTATTGAGTCTGATGCAGCGGGGAGTGTATTTATGACGTCCAGGCGCTCTGCAAAGAAAGCTCTCCTTTGTTGTCCCTCATACCTGGTTGCGCTCCCCGAGGCAGGGGAACAATGCAAATATCAATACGACGGGTGTCGCCGTTGAAGGACGCCTCAGCAGACACAACACAAAACAGCCCTTTCTTCGCGGCCAAAGGTCTTGCCAGCCATACACTCAGACACACTCCTCTGCTTTGGCTGAATCCAGAAAGTCCTTTCAATGCTCTAACAATTTGTTGTCTCATTTCTGTGACAGGAATTAATTGGACAGACAGAGACAGAGAGAGAGAGAGAAAATCCTGTACAGAGTGGCTCACATTTCCTTCTTCACAGTTTTTCTCTCCTATTATCCGGGGAAGAAAACCAGCATCAACGTCACAGTGTTCTATTAATGGATGTGCCTAGGATGCCGCGTCGTCAAGGAAACCATTTAAAATAGATGTTTATTTATTTTATTTTATTTTTACAGAGCAGGAGGCACTTATGTACAAGCTGTATCTGGTAAATGGTTATCTTTATATGAAATATAACCAAAGTAAGATGATGGTATCAGGAGAGGTCCTGATGATTTCATTAGCGCTTGATGGCTTAACAGTGGAGTTCCTTTCCTCCTCACTTTTGACGCTCTTATTCGGCTTCTCCTTGGCAGAGAACGAGATGTGGGAGAATTACAGAGTGATTCATCTCACTACTGTGGTATGTGGCTCAGTCATGGAACAGCAGTACACCAGTTCGCCTACTCTCATCCTGTGTGTAGGATCCCTGCTCCAACGTCACACTTGGAGAGCTGCACCTCAGAACAAATCAGAGACACTTACTTCTGTTTGTGTAAATTCAGTGGAGTACTGTTAATCTGCTACTGTGGAAAATTAAAATGGATTCATTCCAATTCTTTTGGTCGTCTTCATCAGTGGTTTGCAACTTTATAGCACGCAATGCTTCATGTATATCTAATAGTGCTATTTGTGTTCTTTGGCTGAGAAAATCTTAATAATTGTTTGTAGCAGAAGCCTTTAGCATCAGTTTCTTATCCTTACTGCATTCAAACAATTCTTGCATATTTGGTGCCACAGCTGTACAGCGCAGTACGTTTCATGCCTCATATCTTCAACCAGGGTCTGTGTTTCCCCCCTTAACATAAGTTAATTGATTGATGGAAAAAATAATTAAGCGTGCTAATTAGTGTGCTGTTAAAAATCTCTCCAAGTGCATTCCTTTGACTCGGACACCAGTCCTCACACCTCAGAATAATTTGGCTTTTTCCCCCCTTGTGGACGTATAATAGGCTTATGTGTTCACCGAACATTGATTTGATATTCTCTGCTGACATGTGCATGCCTTGATGGTCATGCTTGTAATCCTGTTGGCTAAATAAACTAAGCTGTGAAAACAGATTAAGACATGGCTGTGTTTTCTTGGCCAGATATTCCCAGTGGTCTGATCTAAGCGAGAACCTTTAAGCATCTTTGCAGTGTTGTTGTGTTAAAGCATGACCTAGAGCTAGAACTTAAGGTGACAGCTTTATTAGGGATATAACACACCAATTAAAAAAGCATGTACGGTTTGGTTTGATCCTGTGGTGTCGGCAAGTTTTCGATATGAAAATGCAGAATAAATTTCCTTTATTGTTACATTTGTAATTGAACTGAAATTCAAAAGATTTTGAGCTCAATGACGGAGCGGTACCTGGAATTATTGTGTGATGCTAAATTCTGCGGGGAGAGTTGTGTTGCTCCTTGTTTTCATGTGGTTGAAGTGTTGTTGAAGGATGAGGTGCCGTGCACGTTTGAAGTATTCCCGTTGATGTAGCAGATACGACATATAGTTTCCAAGGAAACCAAAGTGTCTGCATGCGTTTGGTGATTGAAGGATCTTCTATTTCTGGTCTGTCATTAATGGCACTACTAGTAGCCATAGCTACCTAGTTAGCGTAATGTGCAGACCGGCTATTGAGCCTCTGTGAATTAGGGAATGTTTTTCTTTGGAGGAAGACATTACGTCACCTACCTTGTTGAGCGCACTGACAACAATGTTTTTCACACAATTGAAGCAATTTTGGACATGCAATTAGCCTAATAAAAGGATCAGTTTGTAATGCGAATTGAGATGAAAGCCTTGTCCCCAACGGTTCAAGATGAATATGTGTAATCGTACACCCCTACACTTTCATTTTACAGGGTTTTGTTCAATTTATCAGTCAGCTACTGAGTCACTCAGATTTAACCTTGAAGAGGAACACTATGTACTCTTTTGATAGTTACGCTCTTGAGTGTGAGAAGACAACGTTCCTCTTTCCTTGAGTTCATTGTGCACCTGTAAACATTAAGGACATACTGTGTAATCAGGGGAACGTGCAATAGGTTTGATCCTGAATCAGTTAAATATCAGCTGAAAGCATGAGCAAAACAAACATGTCTATGAGCAATCACAGATTGGAGAGTTTGCAATCAACACTAAGACTAACAGCTGTTTTTATCGTTGCTCCACTTGCTCGATCAAACTGTGATCAGTTTTGTCTCGGTGAAGCCTGCTGGGGGCCTGACTGTCAGGCAGGCAAGGTGAGAGGAGCGTGCCTGCTGTAGGCAGCATAAGGCGGAGGAGGGGCAGCGGACTGGAAGAAGGCAAAGCTCTGGCAGTGGGCACAACAGCCTGGCACACGAGCGGCCGAGCAGTCAAGTGGAAAAGGGCAGTCTGGTGAAACTGGGCGGTGAAGTATAGTGGATTGATTAGAGAAGGCACCAGCACAAAGGGCTAGCACCATTTGGTAAATTACATAAAGGAGGGGGGTGATCTCGAGGGATAGAATGTGGAATTTGAATGAAGGAATGATCTCACTGTGCTATCATCAGCACAAGATGTCACTAACATCCCATTTGATTCTGTGTGTAAATACCGGATGTGGTCATTTGATCTATAAACATGTTCTGAATTATGACTAACCATTATACCAGAAGGGTAAGTGCAGCTGTGCCCACATCGCGCCCGAGATGAAAAGCTGATCATGCTCGTTGTACGGACTGTCAATAGATATCCGATTACTTGTAAAATCTAGCCTCGCAAATTGGGAATGAAAGTCAGATGCTAATGTTTCATCATGTCGGATCACATCAAACACGGTTGGAGCTGTCGGGACTCCGAAAAATCCTTCAACCCTTACTTAGAGTAAGGCATGCTTCATAAATATGGGCTATCAGCATGGAGCATCTCATACCACAACCACACGCACACAAGAAAACGTTGCAGCAGATCCACGCTGTGTTATTTACATTTGCAGCACACAGGTAAAACAGCGAGGAAGAAGAGAGATCCAGAGAAGGGAAGAAGAGAAGTGGAGAGAGCGAGACACGCAGACCAACTGCTTGCTATATTGGACAGGAGTGCCGTTGCCATGGCAACCAGCAGCCCTCGATTGGTATTTGGAGCAGCGATTCGAATTACTGCAGAGGATTTCATGTTCAGTACACATCTGGGGTCAGCTAATATGGCGCCAAAATCAGCTACCCTGCTTTCGTTCGCACCACGCCGTATACTCTCAATCCCTTGTTTGGGACACAGCGGCTGGCACCCGACCACCCGACGTTAAAATCTCTCACCCGGTGCCAGATTATCCCACGGCTCTCCTCATCCTGACAGATGTTTGTGCTGCCATTCACAATGTAGGATTAGAAGGTGTAAACATTGCATGTGTTAGTTTAGATAGCACCCATTATTGGCCTTTTTCTTTTTTTTTGGCCAGCATGTTAAAGCAGGTCAGACCTTTTTTTATCAGAGACGACAGAGCACCTGAGATAAAGTAGACTGTAACACACACACACACACACACACACACACACACACACATATATAGATATACATATATATATGTACAAATTCAGCACTTCTGCCCTTTAATACATGAAATCATTCTTCTTGTCTTTACAGGATTTATTCACAATAAGAAAACAAAGTTGGTAGAAATCTAGGTAATCGAATATCTTCGTTCTTGTGGACACATTCATCCTTTCATCCTGCTGCTGCTGCATGCCTTCCTGAGCGATCAGAAAGTAGACTGAGGGATCAGGTTGAAGAAATTATTTTATGGTTATAGGGTATACAGACTGCAGGTTTAGTTAAGTTACAAATAAGCCCAAACATCCGTTTTGAAAAACAGTATTTTGAAACCACAGATTTCCCGCTGTGCACGCTGCCCACAAAGGCATCTGCAGAGCTGGTCGCAGCTCGGGTAGCTTTTGCGATTTGATAAACAAGCTTCACATATGTGTGTAATGATGTTTTCTTCTGTGCAGGGCATGCTGCGCTTAACAGAACTTCAAATAAGTAGCTTTTTAAAATTTCAAAGCAGACTCTTCCAGTCGCTCTCTCCCCCCTCCTCTACTCACTGGATTTGACTTTTCACTATGGCTCTCATCACTCTTTCTAGTTGACTTGATAAATCTGCTAAAAGGGTTCAATGTCACACCAGCATTGTCATTTAAATATTTGAATGTTGGTTTCACTCCCAGCAGGAAAACGAAGATGGCAAGCACTTTGAGTCCATTTTTAGCCTCTGCTTGTAGTTCTGCGCTACTTAAACATCTTTTGCCATACTCTTTCCCTTCCCCCTTACACATCACATATGTATCTGTACACGTGTGAATGTACCCGCATATGCATGCAGAAGAGGTTTTATACAGGCCCTTGAACTCTGCATCTGCCACAAAATATCTCAAAGAAAAGTTAAGAGTAAGGAAGCGGAGGAATGTGATGATCGAGGAAAGACTAGGCATCAATTAGCGCAGTCAACTAAACCACAAAAGTATTTTGTCAATCGCCACTTGCTTTGGAATCGTAGTCAAGATGATGCATTCGAAGACCGATTCAAATCAGAGCACCATAAGAGACCCACGCACATTCAGCTTCCATTTAAAGAAGAAATATATGAAAGCGCTAATTAATCTGCACTGGGAAACACAAAAGTATCGCTCCTGCAAGGCATTATGGTCATTCTGTGCACGTGTCAGTCAAACAGCGGACGCCGTGTTGTGTCTACCTTTTTCACAGAGACACATTCATAATTGTGCTGTTGTGTTATCGAGAGACAGGGTGATTAGTGTAGAACTGAGTGGCTGCAACATCTCCCCCGTCATTTCTTGTAAACCAAACAGGGTAAACAAAGTCATTCAACAACATAATGCTCATGGCAATCAATTTTTCATGTGTAAAGCTCAAACAATGCGGTGGCGCTGCTAGCATTGAAGGAGGAACTGAAACACACTGTCATTGTTAAATATGACATGGATTCGGTTTCCCAGTCATATTTTTCACTATGCAACAAAGTGAGAGGAGTGTGACTACGCTGTGAGGCCAGAGCCAAGAGACCCATTCTTTCATTGAAGAATGGTAGAAAGGACGCTAAAACCTGGGTGTCAGTTTGATGGAGGCAGTGATGAAGATCAAGGGAAGGAATGCATATTTAAAAATTTCGAAAACAAGGAGACGTATTTATCTACAGAAAAATTCTGCTAAATGCAGTTAGATATACTTTTGTATTATTTTTTACTCTTAATAAAGTTTAGTTTTTTTGGACCTGTGGACGTTTATGTAGTTGGTTGATTTATGGTTTACAATAAGTTCCCTGCAGGCGGAGTGAAAGTAAGAAAAAAGGAAAGGAAACACTTGGGCAAGTTCTTTTTTTATTAAAGGTCAATATTAAGTATTTGATCAAATGCAAAAAAAAATGGCATCTGCATCGTACACTGAAAATCTCATATACAGACAGTGTGGTAATGTTTGGTCAGGCACACAGAGATGCTGAGAGCTTTCTGTTTACAGTTGAATCTCTAGAACTAAATGTACTTCTATTGATGCATAGTTCAAGGTGTCTTAAAGCAAATCCATAAGGGATCTGTGTTACACAATGCTTTTCTCCCTCGTGTGAATATTTGATAGCGAGAGAGAGCTTACCGCAGATCCCTGCGTCTCTGTGGATAGAGCCGGGATAAAAGCCCCACATTTCTCTCCTCTCACTTCACAACGACCCAAATGGTTCTGAAACATTTTTCTGCTCCGTATACTCACATGAGCCCGTTTCGACTCATCCGCAACCTTCAAATATTGACACGTTAATATAAACAAGGTTAAAAACAAGACTCGGCCTCGTTTCTCATTGTCATTATAGACACTGGATGGTAATGAGAAAGCAGAATTTCCTGTAATTAATTATATTATTATCTAAGTGAGCCAGTCTCCGCGCTCCACTCCTCCCTCCTCCTCCTCTGTGTATTATTCATCATAGAGGACTCCTGCCCTGCTTCCCCAGGCTATTTTTACCCAGCATGCCCGTCACATTAACTGAGAGCCCCAATCCCCTGCTGCTCCGAACAGCAAGCCTCCCTCCATCTGGATCATGGATTACATCCTTTTTTTTTTCTCCTACCCTTTCTCTCAGTGTTGGTAGGTCTGAGCTCTCCCTCCCTCCTTTACATCCCTCTATGTCTCTTTATATCCCCACTCCTGTTTCTTCCCCACTTCACTTAGCCTGCCGCTCTCCACTCCTCATTCTTATGTCTTTCAATCATTCATATTTGAGTTCCCATTCGCCCCGGGAATACTCACTACATATCTCTTCAGAGCACAGTCACTGCCTGATGAGTTGGTAGGAGAGTGTGCTGGACATGCTCAGCTGCACATCTCATGCACACATTCCCATTGTTCACAATAAACCCTGCAAATTTGACATCAAGTTGATATTTACATCGAGACAAATCCAATTTGTCAGTGAATCAGCAGACAAACCTGACAGATGTCCAGGCAGATGCAGAGCTCGTCTTCTTACTAGAGATCCCGATAGTGTCAAAATAACGATGAGGTGCTGCAGCGTGTTCTGTCAGGGTGCAGACAGGCATTACAATGTGGCTGTGGTTGATGATTATGAGGCCGATAAATCAGCTTATTGCAGGGTGCATGCCAAATGTTTTAAGGAATAATAACATGGTGAAAATAAGGCTACGAAGGATACATGAACGAACCCCTCTGTGAAGACATTCAGAATAAAGATGGGAATAAAACTAGGAAGTCTGGTGTCCTTAAGTGTTAGTTAGCACTCTATAGGTGATTTGAACGTGTATGTATGTACAGTTCATTTTCCATATATGTTCTTCTTATGAGCAGAGTGCACGCAGCCCTGGAGGCTCGACAGCGATTCAGCACAAGACCTCAGGCCGACAGCCTGAAGGCAAAGCCGGGAGAAGAAACATGTTTGTGCCACACGCATGGCGTGAACAAAACTATATTCCTATCAACATGCACACGGATGCAAACCGCTTCTGCATTACAAATTTAACTTAAAAATTAAGTCTTTCTAGGTATTACAGGTAGTAAATTATATTCTTAATGCAAGTACAGTCATAAATACTTGATGTGTGAAACCCTTGTTTCAGTCCAGGATCATTTTAAATAAAGTTAATCCTGGTGCCAAGCGATTTCCCTCTCTCTCATCCAATAATCAGCGCCGCAGATGAGAACGAGGTCCCGCTCATTACTTTTGGTTGTGTTTTTGTCTCATAAAACACTTACAAAGACAACGGGCGCTCGTTCTGCAGAGTCCCTGGTTATTGCAACACTTTTTGTTTATTCCAAGTCGAACCCATTTCGCCTCGAGGTAGCCGAGTTAATATTTTAGGAGGCCCAAGAGGTGGCGTCGTCTCTCGGTGCTTTACATCCGGAAGAACTTAGAACAAGTTTTGGTAAAAGATTGTTGCCCAGTATTTTCTCTCTGACTCTTGTAGCTGTATTCTGATGGACTCCTCTCCCGGCACTAACGATCATTGGGGCTATTGCTAAATGACGGTGATTACTAAACTGTCAACTGAAAAGATTATTTTTTCTGACATAATGGTAGATCCAAAGGCTGGTTGGTAGGCGATTGTCACCTTAGTCCTCATTGATCTTGGATCACAATGTATATTTCAAACAAACAACCCCCCTGAGAAGAAGCTAACATGACCCTTAATCTGTTGTGCCTCCAGCCAAATCATATCGATCTACAACAGGTCAATAAATGTATCCCCACATGTATACTATATATATATATATATATATATATATATATATATATATATATATATATATATATATATATTTAACATATCCACACGTTATATATATATATATATATATATATATATATATATTTAACATATCCACACGTTATATAGTTCTACTATCTACCTAATCTAATCCATGCTTAAAGGAGAATTCCAGTGTTTTTTTTAAGCTGGGCCCAATTTGCCCACGTGTGTGTGGGGTCAAAATGACTCGCAGGTAACAACATTCTAGTAATTAGTGCAGTATTGATCGAGAGCGATATAACCGATAACAGCAGGATGGCTGCAACATAAATAACTTTACAACTGTCCTTCAAATCTGTCAGTTAATTGCTTGTTCTTGCCACTGACTTGTTATCATCAGTGGATGCTTTGGACTTGGACCATAATTGATTGATAGAATGATGAGGTGAGGATGCATATAAAGTAATATAGTGATTCAAAGTAAAGGTTTCAATAAGTCACTGGTTTAGGTTAGACTGAGGAACAAGATGACAATGAGATCCTGCACATCTTGGCAAAGTCTGAGAGGACAGAGTTGAATCCTGGGAAGCTAAAGTTATTTCTGAGCTTCAGTTCAGGGGAAGGAATCACAAGCACAGCATCTAACTTGTAAACTACATTTTTAATTACATCTCACCCTTGCCTGTTGTTTTGTACTAACACCCTCCAATATGTGACAACAAGGTCGGGGCTTTTGGGGCCGATGTGTTGTTCCTCTTAACACATATGCTATTACATCATCTTCTCTTTTCTCTTCTTCTTTTTTCTCTCCCTCTTCTCTCCCGGTCTCTGTCATCCTTCCCTGTCCAACTTACTTGACATCAACTTCTCCCCAGAATCCTTCATCGAGCCGGGACCCGCCACTTCCCTGTCTTCCCTCCTTCTGGTCGCATTTCCTTCCTCTGATGTCCTTTCTACTGAACACACTTCACATTAGCATACCTTCTCGTCATTTGGCTCTGTGTCACGTCCTGTAAAAACCCCTCTCCCCTCCCCGGCTGACTCAGCAGATTGTTTCTGAGGTTGTACCAGTTTGGTGTGTCAGGTGGGAACAGGTGACGCCGCAGGGTGCAGGCTGACCTCACTGTGTCACTTTAACTCCAACTCACATCAAATTTATTTGAGAGGCTGCCTCTCTCTCTCTCCTTGAGGCTCCATTCAAGCATTGTATGAGAGGCATGGAAAATTCTTCCCATGGAAGAAATCTTCAAGTGAAGGCTGAAGGGGAAGCCTGCACGGTCTCCGTAAACCACATGGCTGTCAATTCAGAGTGACACAATGACGTTGATTAAAGGGGTCATATTATGCCCCTTTCTCAGTTTTAGTGGTCAGTGTGCAACATTCTTTGTGGACAAAAGGCTGTGTTACAGCAGTGCAGGCTGTTGGACACCGCCTCTATTGTCACTCTGCGAAACAAGCTGATTGTTGCCAAGTGTCAGCCCCCAACACACACACACACAAACACTCCTCCCACAAAAAAGCCGTCTCTGTTGTGGTTCACCAGCTGCTCTGAGCACGCTGGAAAAGACACACCTGAGTTCGGCGCCTGACATGCTAAAATCACTGCAAATGCTACGTGCTAGCAGCATCTCCGTACGTGTTTGACCCCGAGTCTGATACTGAAACACGGGCAGAGACACCCGACATAATCGGACCACCTCTTTATTCATGTACATTATGAGATACTGATTTCAAAATATGTTTAAATCATATTAACACAGAATAAAGAAAAAGAGACGTGTACTTTTGGAAAAATAAAACGGAATCTGAAACGGTTCAAAAGGACGTTGGGTTCTTAAAAAGCCACACACACACACACACTAGCACACACACACATACACCGATGATGCAGTGTGACAGACAAAGTGCTAACGAGCAAAGCGAGGCAGCGAGTGTCCATTTTTCCCATGAGTATCACAGTCAGATGTAAAATAGAGTGCCATAACATTCACATTAGAGTTGCATTATATTCACCTCTCCTCATGAAACATTCAGCCGCACTAAATATTTCACATGTTGGTATATTTTGCGGATAAAAAAAAAGGATGCAGGGTTGAGATATAACCACTTGAAGAATCATTTAGTAGGATTCAGTAGATCTAAACTGGATCTGTACCCGAATGAAGACAGTGATAAACAACACTGGGATACGTGCCAGGTTTCCAGTTAAGTGCAGAACTGTGGGGAACATACTGAGGAAGAATACTTTTCTGGTTGGTTAAGAAATCATCCAAAAAAGGCAAAAGATGACTGTACAGAACAGAAAATTGAACTTGTTTAATACCTTTTCATATCTAAAAACCTTGGCTGAGTACAATAGGAAGCCCATTATTGTACACAGTTCAAATAAGATTTGAAGCACTAACATGTAACTAATGTAAACTAATGTACTAATGTCACTTACCTTGCAAAGCAGCTGGATTGTTTGCGAGATCACACCAGAATCCATCCTGCCGGGCCTCAAGCTATTCACACCGCGGTGGTTCCGACCAGTGTTTAGTTTAATTGTTATGACAGCAAGCAGCATCTGTTCCACTTGAGAACATGAATGGCGGCTCCTAAAGAGGTCGTCTGTAGCGTTGATACTGCTACAGCATCAGTCCTATCAGAGCTGGTCTATATATCTTCATCGAATAAAGAACGTCTCTAAAGGCTTTTCTCAATAGAAAAGATGTCACTCATCCCCCGAACTGCTTCAAGTTTGCCTGTCATAGACACTCGGGTCATCCAATCATTTTTTGTTTCCAATTTCCCAGAACGACATCCCAGATGGGAACCATCTGGCACGTCAGGCAGGTTACGATGTCTATGTCTATAATTTTCCTTCAATTATAGAGAAGAGCTGGTGCTAGAATCTGAAGATGCATGTACCTAAATAGGCAGTGGTACCCATACGGAACAATCACAAGGATATTCTTCCTCTTTTTATTGACATCATGATCATCAATACTTTGCAGCTCTGCATACGGGCATAAACGGTTTCGTCACAATATACTTCAATCCTGTGATGCCCTCATGTGTGAATGAGGCAGAAATGAATGAGTGTGAGGCACATTTCAAGTAAATAAAGTAGGTATGTGTCAGCCATGCCATAATTTGGCCAATTAAGTTAGCCAGCCAGCCGGCGGATAAAAAGATTACATACCCCAGTTACAGAAATTTTATTCTTCCCATTTAAATCTTGGAAACTAAATTAAAAGTCTGAACCAGGAAAAGGGTTTTACTGGTGGATCCGTGTGTGTGAATGTGTGTTTGCTTGGCTCAGGCACTTAGTTGTGACTTAAGGTTGAGGGTATGCGGCTGGGAAATGCATTATGTCAATGATGGTTCCCCCACGAGTATTGTTAAACAAGGAATTTGTCTGTGTGCGTGCGTGGAGCTCGTCCAAAGATGCCGGATCCGATCACCAGAAGCGAATTTAGTGCATCTCTGCTTCCTGCTCCGGTGGGCTGACAAGATTATAGCATTGAGATTCAGGAGCAGACGTTCCTCTCACTTCGAGCTGACTAGATCTACACATTCCTGCAGAAACACCAGCAGCACTTTATCAACAAACATGCCGCTGTCTTTCTCCTCTAATTTGTGAGTGTGCTCAACCAGACTTGCTACATACCATGAATCCGTTCAGGGCCTCCAGTTCAGTCTGTTGTGTGTGTTCTGCTATCTGCTGCTTACTTAGCAACTGTATTAAAGG
Source organism: Macroramphosus scolopax (assembly GCA_901007825.1). Classification (NCBI taxonomy): domain Eukaryota; kingdom Metazoa; phylum Chordata; class Actinopteri; order Syngnathiformes; family Centriscidae; genus Macroramphosus; species Macroramphosus scolopax. The sequence goes on along the minus strand of CAAKHC010019182.1, from coordinate 183,918 downwards.
ATCTTTTGATGAGTGTGTTCCAGAAATATTGATAAGACCCTTTAACTTGCATGTACAGCCGCAGGCTGCAGAGATAGCATTGTAATGAGGGGCAGTAGAGTCGGATGCTGGGTTCTTACCCCCTGCAGTTAGCACTTGATTCACCATATATGTGCTTTGGATTTAGCCCTTCCTTCTATATTCCACCCTGGTATTGCAGAACTGTTACTGACATCCTATAGTTGCACCTGTATATGTAGAAAAAACATATTGATGCAATGTCACAATCTAATGTGGCTATTGTGACAATGTGACTCACTACAGTTGAATCTGGTTGCAGGCTATTACCTGAAATGATCTACCTCCTTGATACAGTCGTAATTCTATCAGCCACAGACCAAGCTGTAATCACATTATCTTTTGTTAACAGAGTTGGGGTTGGGTGGGGGCTCGGTGGTGACGGGGATCTCCACGGGGCAGATTAACTCTACATTATCCACTCATAATAGCACATTATCATCCATCACAAGCCGGAGGTGTCAATTGATCCAATCAGATTGTCCCTCAGGTGTTCTTGGCCACTCCCATTGCCAATTAATTAGGTGGAAAAGGAGAGACTTTACCTCAGTAGGTAGAGCTAATACAGCCTGCTGGTGTTATTGGAGTGTTAACCTTTAATACTTGGCCACTGTGTTGCCCCACAAAAAACTGCTGTGGTGACAAAAAGTGAGAGTTAAGCCACACACCAGGTCTGGAGGATATGGATCAGCAACTTTAAAGATGTGGGTCACAAGCGGATGACTTGACCGCAACAACGGCACGCTGCTCAGCAGGACACGGTGGGTCTGATGTGGCCGACAGCGGGGAGGGGAGCAGCCTCGGGGCAGCTGTACGGAGCAAGGCTGGAGGCTCACAGAGAGTCACATGAACTCTCTGATTTGTGGAATGTAGTTAGGTAAATGCAGATATGCAGAGAATTAAGAACGTAGACAACCTCCGCAATTATTACTAATTACAAGAGGTCCCCAGATCATACTGATCCCAGCCCGCATTCAACCAACCAAATCAGTGAAGGAAGGGAACTCCTTTCTTTCTTTCTTTCTTTCTTTCTTTCTTTCTTTCTTTCTTTCTTTCTTTCTTTCTTTCTTTCTTTCTTGCTCAGGAGATCTTTCCACTTCTTCCTCACACCGTTATCTGACCAAAGGCTGATCAATCATTCACCGTTATTTCTCTCCAAGCCGACTGCTTCTTATAGTGATTACGTTCGATGAGCTTGTCAGTCCCGTCTTCACTTTATTTGAAACTCCATTATGAGGCCACAAATTATAAATGATTAGCAGGATCCCTTCTGTATCGATCGACCATGTCTTGCTCGCTGGCTCCATATTCATTTCTTTGTGACCTCAAACAACAGATCAATGCCTTGGTGAGGTTCTTCGGGAAAGCAGAATATGTGTGTTGTTGATACTTGTTTAGAAAAGAGATTTACTTTGGTTTTGTCTTGGAAAAAGGAACATTTGATGTTATGATAATCATGCTGAGGTGTTGTCCAAGTGGGATCTGAAGCAAACAGACACAAAAGAGACACATGCAGATATTCTCTTTGTCTCTGCCTCTGTAGCCGTTTCTTTGAGTTTTCTTCCACATCAGATTGTACTGTAAATAAACAGTGAACAAAAATAGAAGAAAAAAAGCCACAAATAAAAGCAGCCATGTTTGAAATGTCCCTCTCTCTTTTCTCTGGTTGTGCTGTTATTAATTCTCCTTATAGGACCCGGCTGCAGAGATGGAAAAACATAAGCGAGAGTATCAGTGATTATCTGTGATATCAAAGGATATGAGCTAAGCCTAAATGACACCTGCTCTCTCCGGCCATCTCGGATGTACTTGTTTGCCACTGCAATTTAATCTATATCGAGAAAGATTTGAAAGGTGGAGTGAAAGTCTTCAAAGGATCTTTCAGTCTCGGCACATCGGGTTGTCGGTCGGTTAAGTATTTGCTGTCTGTTAACGCTGCACCCTGTGCGAGGCCATCCAACGCCCATTCAACACTTTTCTGGGAGCAATTTTGAAGAGTTGCTGAGTACCTGCCAAATAATCAATATCATCCGGCAAACTACCGGTCCTAAAGGGCTGGAGATGAGGACGTGCCTCATTGTAAGTGTCTTTAATGCAGAACACGGGGTACTGCACTAACTACCAATTCAATGCCTGCGTGTTTCCCCCCTGAGTGCAGTTGGAATTTTTTGCGTGGAAATGTCAGCTTCGTGCTGACTCGCCTATAGGTGCACTGTAGCAGGACAGAAATAGAAACCAAAGTCAATGTGGCATAAAATTGACATCAGATTAGTTAATGCGGGTGCAGTAATGAGGCGACCTTTTGCGAGCAGCGCGTGTGTGAACTGTGTTTTAAAAGAGTCTGAGATACTGTACGTCAGAAATAAAGACATCTGAAGGTTTATTTTAATCCAACAGCTTCTGTTCTGTTTAAAGGAAATCAGTTGTATGTTGCAGCTACCAGGTCATACTTCTGCTCACAAATGTTTTCTCTCATAACTGCTGACATGTTTTTGCATGCAACCAGAAGATTGTGCAGCTGCACAGGAGCAGAGCAGATAAATGACGGTATTTTTTTTAAAGCTCACGAGAGCTGGACTTCATATCCTGTGGCCCCTTTTTATAGGGAAATAGTGCGTTACAAACCCGGAGCATGTCACACCTGGCCGCCTGAATATCTACAGTTGGATTACCTAACATTTATGTTATTCAGCTTTTAAGACCTTTTTGTTGGTGCAAACTATGATCTGCTCTCTTGTACTTTCTATAAATACTTCAATTTTTTGGGGCTATTGCCCTCCAATAGAAATAATTAACCCAGTAAACAAAAAAACTAGTAAATTTAATTTATAAAGTCAATTTCTTTAACTATGAACCTGCATGGCAAATACTGGATGTGTCATTTGATGCAAAACGCACTTCTATGCATAAGGGCCTGATAGTGGGTCTGCATTTAAAGGAGCATTCCAGTATTTTCTCTTAAATGTGCAGTTGTGACTGTGTGGGTCAGCTGACACCTGAGATTCAGGTAAATCTGTCTTCGGGGCCGGCTGTGAAGACCTCATATAGTTCTTACTAAACAGATAACCGATGAAGGATTTGCACATTGCATATATTTATATATGATAAAACGCAGTTGCAATAGTAAAAAATGTTGGAATGCACCGAGATTGTGTGCTGACGTCGATGTGTAAAATGAAAATTTGATTGACATCCAAGTTGTTTTATTTCTTCCCCTTTTTGATCCAGACAAACAAAGAAATCTTCATCATAAAACAAATAACTAAATTGTCTTCCAGCCCGTCATCACACTATCTTTGAATGGGTTTCAAATTCAATAAGATCATCTATTGGATCTTCTCCAAACTCTGCGGCTGGGTAGGCTCATGTTGTCAGCACATATAAACGGATAAACATTGGCCGCTGCCATCTGTGAATGTCAACTTATTTTCCAGCAGGCTGACGGCGGTCCTCCGCATGAATGTATCGGCTGATACTGACGGTCCGCTGGTGAATAGGTCCATCTCTAATAAAACGTTTTCTCACAAATCACATATACATTT